>JAJJMC010012657.1:2438325-2458620 GCA_023531435.1 Papaver californicum
TCCTCTGCGGTCTTGTATTTAAGTTACTGTTTTGGATTAGGATGAATGTTGCGGTTTTATTTGAATCATGACATGTTTGACACGTAGCTCTTAAGTGTGAATCGTCATGCTTTAGTTCTTTTTGTTCCGCATCTTGTGAAATTGATACGTGTCCATCATTCATCAACGCTCATCATCACTTCTTTATTGTGTCATACTTTCCTGCAACCTGATGTCAGTCAAGCAGCAAGGCTATCTGTTTTGGGCAGTGTGCCTTACTTTCCCGCAACCCACGTGTTGATCATGCATTAATGTTGTCAGGTTCAAACTTTATCGAGTTTGCAGCTGTCAATTCATTGCTTTAAAAGGCTTTGTTTCAGTGTTTCTCATCCCATCGTAAGTCGCTCCTCCTCCAATAGTTTTTGGACAAGCGTATCTCGGATTTTATTCCCTCACAACTTGTTTTACTTCTATTACCAACAAAGATCGATTACAGTCATATTATTTATTTAAAAACTGCATAATATTTCACGAGTTTCACTGACCTAATTAAGCAGTTGAGATACTCAATTCTTGCAACAAAAACATGAAAAACATTCTGAGCCAAAGAAGTGAATGCATACGATAAGAAAATAGAAAGAGAAGAAAGAATTGGTTACAGCTTTTCATATTGTTATATTGCTTGTTGAGCCCGTGTGCATAAGTAGTTTGAGCAGTTTCTAGTGTTTGCACATGCTTTGGTTATAGACAGTGGTAAGAAGATTCGTTGCTCGGACTTATTAACATTCGATTTTAGAATTAATTTAATATCAAGATAATGAAAACAACCAAGACTTCGGATCCCACTACTACTCATGATTGAATTATTATTGGGATTTCTAAAACTCTAGTTATCTTTAAGTCCTCTTTTATCTTAACTCACTAATAATCAGATAGATTTTCAAACTTTACAAGTAAACAATAAGCGTAGGTTATCAAATGATTTAACACAACATAACCTATGATTTAACACAACATAACCTATCAAACTGAATGACAAATAATTAAGAAAATCATGTGTTCAAATAAAACTCTGCAAAAGCAGTGATTAAGTGAATGAAAATAAAATAAAACTAAAGTAAATAGAATAATAAAAAAAATTACTCATCAATCATGTGTAAGTAGCTTCCTCAATTGCCTTGGTTACGTGAGGATTAGCTCATCATGGTAAACAACTCTCAAAGTATTGATTCATGCTCAAAGATTGTTTACAAATATGAAAAGGAGAGAAAATATTTAAAACTAGAAATTTACAACGCTTTATAGGTGTTATAAAATCTCTGTTACAAATCAAACGTTGCAGACTGAAGATTTACATTGCTGATGCAACTGTTACAAAAGAAACTGTCACAGAAACAATAGTCACAAATGTAAGAATTGGTGACGGTTCACAAACGATAGTCTTGGGCTGTCTATTGTTCTTCTTCTTCGTGTTCTTCTGCAGCAGCAGAAAAACATCCTGCAACTCAATAATTTTCCTCTGCGTTCTCTCCCCAACCCTCCATGTCATTCTGTGCCTCCAATAACATGTATATATACACCACATGCATGAAATCTCCGAGAATATCTTCCATTAATTTTCATTATTCCCTACTGTCAGTCACGGGAATAATTCCCTTTTTCTTCTCTTTCACGCGTTTACTGCCAGCTGAAACTCTCAAATATGTTAGATACACGTTTTAGATCGTTTCCAACTCTCTGCGGCCACACAAAAACTTCCAAAAATAACTTAAAAGAATCCCAAAAATATCTACAACCCCTGTTTCACTCAAATCCACGTGATTTTCCCTTTTTTGTCGAAATAAAACACGTTACCATCCCTGCTTAGATGTAACAGGGTGATATCAATCCACTTCCGCGATCAAATTTCACAAAATATTTCCAAATCACTTCCAGAAAATTCACAGTTTCCAAACTGCACTTTCCCGCCAAATTTCAGTTTATTTCGTGAAGAAGATGGGTGTCCCCCTATCCGGTCATGGGGTTCCTTTAGAAAGTGGGGTGTATTTAGTAATTTACGGGGTTCCTTTATAACTTTTCTTGGGTGTTTTTAACACTTCTTCTGTGTGCCATTAGTAATTTCTCACGGGGGGGTGCGAATACCACTTTTCGAGCCAATTTTTCCGCAAAAGTTTATTTCTCCAAAAACATCTACAAAGACATAGAATACCATAAGAAGTACAAAATGAGTACTAATAGAATAAATAATTGAAATCAAATCAGACACAAAAATGTATCTATCAAATACCCTTAAACTTATTATTTGATAGTCCTCGAGCAAATCTAATCTAGAAAATAAAAATTCTAACTCACTATCGCAGGCATCGCGGTTGCACTTCGCGTGTGCAACAAGCCTTTAAGCCCCTAGGTGGCCCTATATGACGAGTTTTAGTCTCGTGAGGCTTTACAAGAGGTGTACCCACAAAACCTTTACTCCAAATTTTAGCTACTTGTGAACGATTGAGGGTAGACACTAAACATGCTATTTAGTTGGCATCAAATTATTTGGTTATGGGAAGAATTACCCTGTTGAATCCAATTTCTGTACACGAGTTTTCACTCAAGTGTACTAAAATTTATATATAAGAAAACAAAGCACTATTCAGAAAATCGTACAAGGTGACCACGATACTCAGAGTCTATCAAAGTTTAATCACATGAATAGATTTAGAAGATGGATATGGAGATGATGAAGTTTGCACATCTTGACTAAGGTGAACGGTGTTTCTCATATCTGTCTAAAGGTCAGTGCCATGATGAATTCTAATGGATTGAGATACACTCCCACTGGTCTTATTCCTTATACTAATATCGACTCAGCTGATATATACAAGGGGCCCATCGATCAATTTATTGGAAATAAACAATTCTTTACTTATTATTATTATTATTATTATTATTATTATTATTATTATTATTATTATTATTATTTTATTTTATCTGAAATCTGTTTTATTATTATTATTTTTTTATTTTTTTTATGGAACGAAAATTTTATTAGATAGGAAAAACAGATTACACATTAGTGGAGGGAAGCCTAGCCACAAGTTGGGCTCCCACACCCTTTTGTATTGAAATGCCAAGTCTAAAGAAAAGAGAGTTGCCTATTTTGTAATTGTAATCTAGGATTGCAGTGCGGTTCTGTAGCCGGGACACAAAAGCTATAAGGTCCTCTCCTAATTCCCCCAAAGTGGTGAACGCTAACACATTGAACCCATACCCATGGTCCTCGCATTGGGATAAGTATTTGTTGTTCTTGCATGCGGTGGCGTTCGAGATAGCCTGACCAGGCGTGAAGGCGGCTCCCCTCGCACCCGTGAACGGGGATACTCCTGTGACGTCAAGACACACATCCCGGCCATTCTCACAATTGTATATTAGGATATCTGCCGGCCTCAAGGAGTTCTCATTGTCCGAGAGAAAGCCCAAGTTAGCTTCTTTGCGAGCGGAGACTCTAGCGTTCTAGCACATATCGGATAACACGTCCCTGACTAAATCGTTTCTAAATTTGAGGCCCACCTCACTGGCACAATGAAGAGCATGGTCGCCAAAGACATCCATTCCCCGCCCACAACAAGGACATGAGATCCCCTCTTCAAACTGTACAATACCAATCCTGTAGCTAACGACAACCCGAAATTGCCGAGGCCTAATAGCTTGGTGAAGCCCGGCTATAGGGATAGCCTTAAGAAAATCTTGGGCATGGCTCAACTTGTTCCTTTGCCACAGGATGGTATCTCGCTCAGACAGGTTGAAGCTAGTGGGTATATTCTTCTTGACCACATCAAAGTATTGGGCTACCAGAAGGTGCATAGGGCGCGAGGCAGCGACTAGGATGTTGGCACAAGATGAAAGGGTCCCACAGACCTGAGTGAACCTGACGTATGCCTGTTGGAAGCTAAGGTGCTGTTCCGCGTCACAGTGGGTTTTAAGGATGATGTTCAGTAGCTTCTGAGTTTGTATGCAGGAAGCTAGGAAGCTGTAGTGGCAGGCATCACCCATGGTGTAATCCCCTAGGACACCATCCTTCATTGGTAAGGTGGCTAAGCGCATCTGAGAAGGGACAAATCCAGCACCGTCTCCAGTCACTATGTGTCTGAGAAACTGCATGAGGTGTTGGTCAAAATGAGCAGCTGGAACCTGGAGGGCTTGAGGGTTTGTGGTTCTCAGTGTAAAAAATAGTCTAGAGACTTCCGCACAATTCCTCAACAACAAGAGCTCACTCTGCGGGTCCTGCAAGGCCTTCAAAGACTGCATAAGATGACATATCTTGTCCACTCTTCCCTGCACAATGTCCCTACAAAAGCTTGAGTTTAAGCTAACAGGTCCTCCGAGTAACTTAACCCCCTGAGATGGTCTACTAATGCCTGCAGGGAAGATATCCTCCTCCAACACTCTAGGATCAACCACAGGCCAAAAGAGCTATGTCTTGCTGATGTTGAGAAAGAGCCCTCTACTGATACCTTCTCTCTGGATGATTTGTAAGGCTTTGGCTACTTCCAAAGAATCACCTGCAATTGTACCATCGTCTAGATGCCAAGCGTTCATCACAAGGGAACACTCAAAAGCTATCTTAGAGATGAGGGGATGCAGAGTTAGTGCAAACAGCAATGGTCCAAGGGGATCCCCTTGTTGCACTCCCTGAGAAGAAAGGAGAATGTGATCCTGGTAGTATAATTTTGCTTGATTTGCATAGAAAAATTATACCCATCTGGAAATGCTGGGACATTTGCTCCTCACCTCATGAAGCATCACTGTTTTGTCCACCAGGTTGAAGGCATTGCTGAATCTATCAGCAACATACTCATGGTCTGACAACTCCCTTGCATCTCCAAAAGCTTGTTATTTGAGTGGAGGATAACTTCCCCCTCACACTGGACACCAACACCAAACTGATGATCCCCAAGGTAAGTAACCAACTCCTTGCTAACAGTTTCCGCTGCCAGTTTGGAGCACAACCTCCTCTAAATATTCCCTACCGCTATTGGCCTTATACCGCCCCCTGTCTTGAGGAGAGGGGTCAAAGGAGCACTAGCCACGTATGCACCTAACGTGGGGGGGGGGGGCACTTTCCAGCAATCCGCAGGTTAACTACCCATGTGAGAGGAATGAGCAGCTCCTCAGCTACGACTGATGCAGGACAACTTAAAGCATCCAATAAACATTGGGACCTTAGGCCATCCCTGCCGCAAGAAGTACCCTTAGAAAAACCTTTGATGGATCTTAGGACAACTTTCTTGTCCATGCACATAGCGTCTACCTGGATGTGGCCCTCTGGGATGCCTGGAGATGGGATAACAGGGTGCTTGTCCCTCAGTTCACTGAGTGTTGCTGGAGTGCTTGGTGCTAGGACATTAGAAGACAAAACTTTAATTGATGTCGTGTATTGACCATATCTCAATTTCCTCTTAAAAGCATTGAGGTTTGAGCCCCCTGGTTCAATTTAGAAGCCTTGTTCCTATATGTATTTGGTGACTCCAGTAGTTTGTGCGCTAAGCTGTAACACCCGCCTTCATTCCATTGCTGAATGGCATGGTTTATGCTGGAAGCCTTTAGCTTCATTATTATTATTAATATTATTATTATTATTATTATTATTATTATTATTATTATTATTATTGTTATTATTATTATTATTATTATTATTATTATTATTTATTTTTTTTGGTCAAAATAAAATGCAATAATGGGGCTTGATCTCAACCACTCTACTTCATCCCAACGGCGATAACAAGTCGATGCTAAAGCCCCACCAAATCACTTTGAGAAACACAAAAAAATTGTAAAAATAAAAACAGAAGGTGATATGGTCGAGGTAGACTCCGAGATACGGTGACGACTATCATGTTATTTCTTGATAGACACATTTTTGTGTCCGATTTAATCTCAATTTTATATATTGTTGGTATTTAATTTTTGTACTTATTATGGTTTTTATTGCTTTTTAGAAATTTTTGGAGAAATGTTAAAGGCACCTTCACATTGGATTAAGGAACCCACTCTTTGGATTAAGGCACCCAAGTTAAAGGCACCAAACATTTTGAAATTAGATTTTGGCGGGAGAACTAATCTTCACGTGAACAGGAAACAACATAATTTTGGAAACTAGTTTTGTTTATGGAATGTTCTCTATTTAGGAACCGAATTGTTTGGGAGAAAAAACAATTGGGAAGCTTAGAATTGCTCACAATCAGGAGAATCACGTAAACAGGAAGCTCAAATTTCTGCTGCTGCACATCAAGAACACGAAGCAGGCTACACCAGAAAACTGTCGTTCATTAAAACAGAAACCGTACTTTATTTCAAAACGCAACAGAAAATTGTTTCTTGTTGCGTATTCTTTTGAACTGTTTTCTGTTACGGCCTGAAGTGTTTCCAGCAACACTTATAGTCGTATCTAATCGACTGTGTGCAATCATATTCTCCTTGTAAGCAATTTTTGAGTAATAAATAATGATTTTTGAGGATTTTGCCATTACTATGAGGAGCTAAACTTCTTCTTTGAGGCTATAGAGGAAGCTACTTTTCCAACAATTATGTGGTATGTATTTAATTAATTTATGCAATTTATTTATGATTAATTGCCTTGGTTGAAAATTGATTTAAAAGATTTTTTTTAAGCAATTGTGATTCCGTTAGATGGTGCATGCCTCAGATTAGGTCCCTAGATTCTCCATGCTTTTGTTATACAGTTGTTGTTTTGAAAATCTATTTTTCCAATGATTTAGAATCAAATTAAAATGTTAGAATTGCATGATTAAAATTATTATCACTTTGAAATTGGAAAATAGTGGAATCCTAGCCTCAGTTTTCTCTCAACCTTATAAAAAATATTTGAATTTTCATACTTTTAGTTTTAGAAATTAAATTTAAAATCAATCTTCACAAGTCTGAGTAACGAATCTTTATTTACCACTTTAAAATTACATCATTTCTAACACCTGAGCTATGTCCTTTTATGAATAGACACTTTAGTTGGGTCTCTCAACTCCTATAACCAAGAGGTTTGTTTCCATCTGCCTAGAATGGTTAGTGTCATCCTGAATTGTTCACATTTATAAATTTTGGAGTTTTATTATTGGAATAAAATTTTCTCCCAAACTTAAATCTAACATTGTCCTCAATATTTAAAAAAATAAATGACTAAAACAAGAACAGGGAGAAACTGTTACCGATTATAGAAAAGAGTTAAGGAAGGATGTTACCGTGTCGCATGAGCATGGGTTACCTCACAGCAAGTGCTTAGTTTAAAGTCTTCAGCCAGACATTAAATACCACAAAATGCCTAGTCACCTTTCAGAATCATATACCAATAGCCGAAACAATTGTGGGTCAACAATACCAAATAGAGATGTCACAAAAATAAGGCACATGTACTGGATCATACAAATAAACAAATTGAGCACGACCTTATCTAAGGTTTTATTTAAGACAACTATATTTATCTGGGGTGGCCATTTAGGTTCTATTAGATAAACAAGTTCAGCCGAATGACGGGTCTCTAATAGCTGGATTTTCTCATGGACAGTATCAGGATGACCAGTTTGTGGAGTCTGAAAAAATTCAAGTAATACATTAGACGCACAAAGCTCGAGTCCCAAGTTAAGGACTTCAAATAGGGATATTTGACGAACACAAGAATCATCACTACCCCCAAACTTAAGGTGAACATTACTCTCAAATGGACCAAAAACTATTGGTTGGATTCTAGGGTCCGTAAGGTCAGCACAATGCTCGGCTTCTTTTATGGATTAGTCATCTAAATGAACACCATCATCGATATCATATAATGGATTATCAAAGAAAGTTTCTCGCAAAGGATCATTGACTTCCTCCGATTCAGTGAAAGGTTAATCAAATAATGGATTGTAAAACACATTGCAGGCTAAAAGACCACGAACTAAATTGTTAATCATGTTCACCTTTTCTAAATCATCTATCTCAGAAGAATATCTACTAACATTAAAGACATTCATCTCAGTGGTCATATTACCAAAAGATATGTTTATAAGTCTTGTTCTATAATTGATGACATCATTGGATGTGGCTAAAAACGGGCGACCTAAGATCACCGGTATTTGAGTATTTTGGTCCTGAACAGGTTGGTATCCAGAACAATAAAATCCACAGGATAAATGAACCTATCAACCTCAATAAGAACATCCTCTATGACACCACGAGAAACTTTGACAGACCTATCTGCTAACTGCAGTGTCATTTTGGTCGGCTTCAACTTACCAAGACCTAGTTGGGTGTACACATGATACGGGAGTAAGTTAACACTAGATCCTAAGTCAAGCAATGCCTTATCAACCACGTGATTCCCGATTATACAAAATACGGTGGGGCATCCAGGGTCTTTATACTTAAGGGGTGTTTGGTTCAGAAGGATTGAACTTACTTGACCAACTAAAAATGCTTTCTTATGTACATTAAGCTTACGTTCCGTGTACAAATATCTTTAAGGAACTTGGCATAAGCAGGCATTTGACTAATTTCTTCTAATAAAGGAATATTGATATTCACTTACTTGAATATTTCCATTATCTCATTGAAAGTCGATTCCTTCTTTGTTGGAACTAATAACTGTGGGTATGAGGCTTTCGACACAAAGGTATTCCTATAAGGAACATGACCAGGAAAAATTAGGATGGTTTATCCAACCAGGGTTATAGGTTTCTGAATATGGGTTAAATTTTGATGGTTTTCGAACCTAGAGTTGTTATAAAGAGCATGAGCTTGTTCTTCATATCTAGCATGGTTTGACCCTTGATTCATCTTTAAGGCCTCTAGACGCCTAAGGATATCTGACCCATCATAAACTCTAGCGACCCTATGGATATGATTCCTAGATATTTCTGGTTCTCTCATTGAAGCCCGTTGCCTAGTTTTCTCAGCTAACTCGATGAACGAGTCAAAACATTTATCTGGGTCCTGAAGGGTGAATTATCCACCACTCATTGTTTCTACCTGCATACGGGTCTAACTATCCAAGCCATCATACAAATTTGGGCCATGTGAGCTTTCTCAAATCCATAATATGGACAGTGGTATAACAATTCATTAAACCTTTCAACATAATCGTGTAGGTTTTCACCTAATTTTTGCTTATAGGTTTGAATAGACTGACGAACAGCAGCAGTCTTATGGTATGTGTAGAATTTCTTAATAAAAACCTCTACAAGAACATCCCAGGTGGTGATTATTTTAGAAGGAATAAAATGATACCACTCATTGGCTTTATCATCAAGAGAGAAGGGAAACAAACGCAACCTAAGCACATCTTTGGAGACATTCAGATAACTCATTGTTTCACAAATCATTTCGAAGTCTCTTATATTGGTATATATGCTCTCATTCTCTAACCTTCTAAATGTACGAAGCATGCCAATAGTCCCAGGTTTAATATCAAATTTGATCGTAGGATAACTACCCTTGGATCACGTACCACTCTAGAAGGGTTCATACGATCTCTAAAGATTTTTTTCACCTGGACCTCATTCTCATTATTACCACCCATTTCAGCAAAAAAGGATGTACTACCTAAATCTTTGTAACGAGTCGGACTTAAACAAAAAAGGTCGTTTTCTTCAAGTCTATCTCCTACACAGATCCAACAACGCATACACAAGTAGGAAAACTAGTGTTTAATAAGAATATGTGCACATGCAAATGCAGGGTCACTATTTTAGGTAAGATTGGGTTACCACAGTAAATATACCTATATTCAAAGACTGGTCAAAGGTATAAGGCTGAGGCTTGTGGACTTTCAGCTGGTAACTCCCATAAGGCCCAAGGCACGGGTTCAAGTAACTTATACACGAGTTTTCCTAAAAATTGGTGATCTGACGATGCAAAATGATGTGTGCACGTGTTTTTTTTATAATAAATAAACTAAAATAAGTAAGAAAACAAAATATACAAGTCCAAAAAGGAAATAAAGAAAAAAAAACTAAAAATAATAAATAATAAATAAAATCTAAAAATATTTTTTTTGTCTTTTTCTCCGTTCTTTTCACTTTGTCTTTAGCTTTAGTCCCCCGAGTCTTTTAATCAATCACACATATGAACCTTTTATTTGGCTCTAATTTATTTTTAATCCAAAACTTGAAACAAGAAGACAAATACTCAAGAAAACGTAAAACATAACAACATATTAAAAAAAAAAAATAATAAAAAAAAAAATCTAAAAACAAGTCCGCGTCGCCGCCGCCAAAAATAGATGTGGTTATAGACAGTGGTATGAAGATTCGTTGCTTGGACTTATTAAGATTCAATTTTAGACTTATTTTCTAATACTAGACTAGAAAAGACTTAATTGAAAGTGATATCAAGATTATGAAAACAACCAAGATTCCTGATTCCACTACTACTCATGATTGAATTATTAATGGGATTTCTAAAACTCTAGTTATCTTTAAGTCCTCTTTTATCTCAACTCACTAATAATCAGACAGATTTTCAAACTTTACAAGTAAACAATAAGCATAGGTTATCAAATGATTTAACACAATATAACCTATCAAACTGAATGATAAATAATTAAGAAAATCATGTAGTCAAATTAAAACTCTGCAAAAGCAGTGATTAAGTGAATCAAAAAAATAAAATTAGAGTTAATGGAATAATAAAAAATAAATATTACCCATCAATCATGTGTAAGTAGCTTCCTCCATTGCCTTGGTTACGTGAGGATTAGCTCATCATGGTAAACAAACTCTCAAAGTATTGATTCATGCTCAAAAGTTGTTTACAAAGATAAAAAAGAGAGAAAATATTTAAGATTGGAAATTTGCAACGCTTTGTAGGCGCTACAAAATCTCGGTTAGAAATCAAACGTTGCAGACTGAAGATTTACGTTGCTGACTGAAGATTTACGTTGCTGATGCAACTGTTATAAAAGAAACTGTCGTAAAAACAACAGTCACAAATGTGAGAATTGGTGACGGTTCACGAACGACAGTCTTGGGCTGTCTAGTGTTCTTTTTCTTCTTCGTGTTCTTCTGCAGCAGCAGAAAAACTCTTTGCAACCCGATAATTTCTTCTGTGTTCTTTCCCAACCCTCTATGTCCTTATGTGACTCCAATAACATGTATATATACACCACGGTCATGAAATCTCCGAGATTATCTTTCATTAATTTCCATTTTCCCCCACTGTCAATCACAGGAATAATTCCCTTTTTCTTCTCTTTTACGCGTTTACTGCCAGCTGAAACTCTCAAATACATTAGATACACATTTTAGATCGTGTCCAACTCTCTGCGGCGACACAAAAACTTTTAAAAATAACTTAAAAGAATCCCGAAAATATCTACAGTCCCTGTTTCACTCAAATCCATGTGATTTTCGCTTTTTTGTCGAAATAAAACATGTTACCTCCCCTGTCTAGATGTAACGGGGTGATATCAATCCGCTTCCGCGATCAAATTTCACAAAATATTTCCCAAATCACTTCCAGAAAATTACAGTTTGAAAACTGCACTTTCCCGCCAAATTTCAGTTTATTTCGTGAAGAAGATGGGTGTCCCCCTATCCGGTCCTGGGATGCCTTTAGCAAGTGGGGTTATTTAGTAATTTATGGGGTGCCTTTATAACTTTTCTTGGGTGTTTTTAACACTTCTTCTGGGTGCCTATAGTAATTTCTCACGGGGTGCAAATACCATTTTTCGAGCCAATTTTTCCATAAAAGTTTATTTCTCCAAAAACACCTACAAAGACATAAAATACCATAATAAGTACAAAATGAGTACTAACAGAATAAACAATTGAGATCAAATCAGACATAAAAATGTGTCTATCAAAACATTAAGTGCCGAAATCTTCTTTTGGTTCGTTTTGATTAACAAACAGATCCAAATACTGTACTAACTAGAGAAATGGTAAAACCGAAATGATTCAATTTTATTCATAATAGAGAGAGTACAATGATTATATACCTAAAGCTGTAATAGTACAACTGTAGACTATTGACGAAGGTGATACACCGACAATTATATGTAACAAAACCAACATACATAATAACCGACTGTTGTACATAACAGTTGAGACAAGTAAAGCTATAGAGACCCATAAATAAGATATGGACAACTCATAATATAAGGCACTCTCTTACTATCCCCTATCAAGGTGAGTGTGAGGCGCAACACTCAGCTTAAACCAGAGCAAATCAAACTTAGTTGTGGCTAATCCCTTTATACATATATCAACAACCAATGAATCGATTGGAACATAAGAAATCTGAATAACCTTGGACTGAACTAGCTCCCTAATGAAGTGATAATCAATGGCTACATGCTTCATACTGCTGTGCTTTATTAGATTTGAAGCCAAGGCAATAGAGATCTTGTTGTCACAATCAAGAGAAGGATAACTAGACAAACACATTCAAGTCCTTCAGTAATTGACATACGCAAAACACCTCAACAACAGTATGGGATAAAGACCTACATTCAGCTTCAGTTGAACTCATAGCAACCGTAGGTTGCTTCTTAGAAGACCATGAATTTGGATTTGACCCAAAATAAGTAACATAACCATTAGTGGATCTTCTATCATCAGGATTAACCCAGTCAGAGTCAGAAAATAAGGAAATACAAGATAAACCTTTGGAGAATGTAATACCAAAAGAGGCAGTAGACTTCAAATACCTTAGGATTCTTTTAGCTGCCAAAAGATGAACATCAGTTAGATTGCTCATATGCTGACACACTTGATTAACAACATAAGAAATATCAGGCCTGGTCCATGTAATATACTCCAAAGCCCATACAAGAGATCTATACTCATGTTGATGGTGGATTTTTGATAAAGGCTACAAAAGTCAATTTAAGGAATTTTTCAAACCAGGGGTAAAATATTAATCATCAAGAGAAAAATGGTCATTTTATAATTAAAGATGAAAAATCATATTCATCAAGTTTTGGATCAGGGGTAAAAAAGTTATTTTGCTAAAAAATCGAGCGAAAAGGGCACAATGGTAATTCTGGGATTTAACATTATTCTCGAATAAATGTGCTACTAAATGTATCATACCATCTAATTGCAGAGTCGCATCAAGCATTACCTCAAGTTACAAACTTCTACGGCTGAATCCCTTGAGTATGTTCTGTACGCACTGCACAAAATTAAACATAAATGCTAACAATTAAATCTCATACAATTGAGAAAACCTAAAACAGACCATAAATATGGCCACGGTATTAATAAATGTCAAATATAGTGGTGCACAAGCAATAACCATGGCACTAGTAAGTTCCAGCCTTGGAAAATCCATAGACACACTCCCAACATCAATAAGTAGCGCACACATGTGCCAAAAGGCCAGAAAAAGCCAAAAAGAACAAACTATTATCCCCACGACTTCCACTACTTCAACTACTTTACAAGGAAGATACGTGTATTCCCAAACTATTATGAATAGGCTCCTTAGCCATTTCAAAATCACAACAAGCTTACAATTTTGATAAACTCTGTGATTTCTCTCAATAGTTCTGCAACTCTATACATCATTCAACATACAAAATTCCTTTAACTTTCTTTGTTTCCCAACCCATTTCCTCTCATCGTGACCGAAGCAGAGCGGAACGACTAATATCGTTTTTTAGGCTTGCTCTTTATGATTTTGGTTTCCAAATCTATATAAAGTACTTTTATAGTACATTGTTTTGTCTAGAATCAATTTTTAGGTACTAACAACTCAGTAGGATCCAAAAGAAGTTCACCATCAGTTTTGCTCATCTTACTATCAACAACAAAAGGAGTGGAGGATGGCTTGGCAGTAAGCATGTTAGTTTTCTTCAAAATATCTAAGATGTATTTGGTTTAAGAAAGATGTATTGCAGAAGGTGTTCTTGTAACTTCAAGACCTAAGAAGTAATGAAGATTTCCCAAGTCTTTAACCTGAAAAAATAGAGAACGTTATGAGATGACCTTGTTGTAAAAATATGTAGAAGAACTAGTGATGAGAATATCATCAACATAGACCAAGATATAGCATATAACTGAAGCACCCTTGTAAATGAAAAGAGATGTATCTGCAGAGGAGGACTGAAAACCCATAGCAATAAGAGAATCCAAAGCTTCTAATACCAAGCTCTAGGAGCTTGCTTTAATCTATAAATGGACTTATGAAGTTTGCACTCAAAGTGTGGTCTGTCATTGTCTTCAAAACCAGGTGGCTGTGACGTGTAAATAGTTTCTTGTCACCATGTAAGAATGCATTGCTAATATCTATTTTCTTAACAACCTAATCATTTTGAACAACCAAAGATAAAATAAGCCTAATGGTAGTTGGTTTTGCAACATGACTAAAGGTTTCCTCATAATCAAGTCCTTCTTGTTGATTATAACCCTTAGTAACAAGCCTAGACTTGTACCTCTCAATACTTCCATCTGCATTATATTTGATCTTAAAAACCTATTTGCATCCAATCAAGTTATGAGCAAGAGAGGGGTCAACTAGACCAAGTTCCTGCAGACATAAGAGCATTATATTCTAAGTCCACAGACTTTAACCATTTAGGATTCTTTTTTTTCCTGTGTATAAGAAGTAGGAACACTCTCAGATAGCTGAATGATTAAAGCATGAGGCATATGATGTCTTGTAGAAAATAAAGCCTTGTATTAAAGATACCATTTTTACCCCTTGTTTGCATGGAGTGAGATGGAGCATGTTGCACTGAAAGTTGGTTATCTGAAGAAGGTAGCACTGAAGATTCACCTGTAGTAGGTAGAATAGTATTAGATGAATAATTAAACACATTCTCTGCATTAGAAGTAACTGTTGAAGAAGTAGGCGGTGTTGTAACTATTGGATCAGAAGAAAAAGACTTATCAACATGTAGTACAGATTGTTGAGAATCAATCTTAGAGACTTGAAAAAGATTGCAGGAAAGAGCTGGGAAGTTTTCTTCATCAAAAGTAACATGTCTAGTAATATACACTCTCTTGATATGTGGTTCAAAATATCTGTACTCTTTTTGAGAACTTGCATAACCAAGAAAAATGCACAACTTTCTTCTTGGCTCCAGTTTGGAGTGAGTGTATCGCTTAAGCCAGGGATAGTAAGCACATCCAAAAACTCTCAAATCTCTATAATTTTGAGCAACACCATATAACTTCTCATAAGAAGAGACAAAAGATAAAGAAGCAGCAAGTATTCTATTGATTAGATAGTTAGATGTCTTAATTGCATCAAACAGAAAGAATCTGAAAGATTTGATTGAAGCAAAAGTGTCCTACAAAGTCCAACTAAATGTTTATGCTTGGACTCAGCCACACCATTTTGTTCTGGGATGTGAGCACAAGTGGACTGATGCAATATACCACTTGCAGAAAGCAAAGCATTAAGCTCATTATTAATGAATTTACCTCCTCCATCTATTCTAATAACCTTTATTTGTAACTCAAGGAAGTTCTGAACTTGTAACATAAAAGATTGAAAAGTAGATGCAAAATCAGACTTTCTTATTAATGGAAAGATCCAGCAAAACTTGCTATAGTCATCTATGATATTACAATAGTAGGAATAACCACTATTTAAGGTTACATAGCATGGACTCCATAAATCCATGTGCAACATTTGACACAGAACTTGACAAAAAAAAAGGAACTTTATGAGATCTACCTAGATAACAATCACTACAAAAGAAAGGCTTGCTAGAAAAATCAAGTGACAAAGAGTGACATATTCTTTGCAACGATTAATAAAAAAGATGTCCTAGACACTTATGAAGCAGATGTGAAGACAACTTAATAGCAGAAAAAACAGCATAACTGGAGGCGGTAGATGTTGGTGTTGGTTCAGATGAGAAGTCCATAGGGTAGAAACAATTCTTACTCTGACCTTGGAAAAGTTTTCTCCCAGATGTGAGATCCTTCACATAGAATTTATCACTTTCAAAAGTAATACTACAATGATTATCACTTGTAAATTTGTGCACAAAAAGCAACTTATCTGAAGCAGATGGAACATTTAAAACTTTAGGCAAGTAAACTTCAGTGTTAGTAAGAAATTTAATAGTTTTACATATATTAGAAATAGGCATACCTTCACCACTTGCAGTATGTATTTGCTCATTTCTATTATAAGAATGATACTCAGTAAGATCAGCAGCATCAGTTGCAATATGATTTGAAGCACCATAATTTGCATACCAAGGATTTTCACCAAGAATGTCAGCAGTAGCAAGCATAACATGTAAATTATGTGGAATTTGATTTCTTTGATAGAAAAATTTATCATATGATTGCATTCTATAGCTGAATGACCAATTTTAAAGCAGATCTGACAAGTTGGTTTATAGCTCTTGAAATTAAAACTATTAATATAGGAGTTGAAGTGCTAGATGAGGAAATATGAGAAGAACTTGCCAAGAAAGTTGTAGCACCATTTCTTAAAGGAAAAATTGAATTGCTATGATATTGAGACTGAGTAGCAAAAGGTGGACGATAAGAAGAAAAATTTCTTGATTGGAAGTTATTGAATCTAGCAGAAGAGTTAAAAAATTGCATATTTGTAGATCTAAAAACAGCAAAAGCTTTTGATTCCTCAAAATTTATAACTTGTTTAGATCGTTCAGAAAGATTGATCTCCTCACTAATGAGAAGATTTTGAAGTTATCCTATAGTAATTGCGAACTCGAATTGAGGTGGAGAAAGAATCTAAAATAGATCCAAGACCATTAAAAACACTCACAATCATTTCAATATCACTAATAGGTGATCCAACGGAAGATAAAGAATCAGAGATCTTCTTGATTTCATTAAGATAAGCAGTGATAGTAGTATTACCTTGTTTCAGCGTAGATAATTTGCTTCTTAGTTGAAGAACATGAGTAGAAGAAACAGCTGCAAACCTTTCCTCTATTGGTTTTCACAAATCATAAGATGTTGAAGGTCCAACAACATAAACAATCATACTTTCAGAGATAGTACATTGAATCCACAAAATAAGAGTTTGATTTTCATCATTCTAATGAATATAAAAATTGATTAATAGTTCCATTGTTTTCAGCAGCTCTTGTTGCGTATTTCGCAGAACATGGAGTAGATCCATCAACAAAACCATAAACCTTGAATTTCTTCAAAAGAGGAAGCATTAGAGCTTTCAAAGTGATGTAATTATGATCTTGAAGTTTAAAAGGGACAGTATTTGTTATAGTATTGAGTGGAACTTTAGAAATGTTAGATTCCATTATGAATCAGAAAGAAATTTAGTGCAGAGTTTTAGTGGTAGAAGAAAGAAAAATATGTATATCAAGCCCTTTGTGGATCTGAAAGGGTAAAACAGAAATGATTCAATCTTATTCAATAATAAAGAGAGTACAATAATTATATACCTAAAGATGTAACGGTACAATTATAGACTATTACCGAAGGTGATACACCGGCATTTATATGTAAAAAAATCAACAAATATAATAACCAACTGTTGTATATAACAATTGAGACAAGTAAAGCTATAGAAACCCATAAATAAGATATGGGCAATTTATAGTATAAGACACTCTCTTATTACTATCTTATCTTTATTGATTTGAAATTGACTTGAAGGAGATACATTATTTTCCTTAGACCGAGGTTTTGCAAAATACTAGAAGTTAATATTTTTTAAATCTTCACGTTCTTTTCTCTCCGACAAACGGGAGACCACAAAGTTCAATATCAAATGTATCGATAACCGACTAAATTTTTTACACTACCCTAGAGATACTGCTCATGAAGATTATAAGTGGTTTCATGTTGCAATGAATAAATTTTATGGAAAATAAATACACGTCCTGTTATGAAGAATAGATTTGTATAACCAACGTGATACATTTCTGGATGGATGTTATACTGCTGGAGGCAAACAACTGAAGTTACTGGCAACTACATGATGACAGAAGCTGGATGGAACCAGAGTGCAGGGGATCCCTATTCTTCTCCACAAAGCCATTTGTCTGATATAACACATGATTGAAGTCTTCATTTCAGTCCCAGGATTAAAAAAATCATAGGTTTAATATAATCGTTGAACTTACAGTATCCAACTACGCTCAGACAAATCAACTAAAATTATATCAAGAATCAAACTACTTCATAATGATGAAGTATGCTCATATAGGGAGGCCTAATAATACATGCCATGTGAGCTCTGCTTTTTCATCACAATGCTAGTAATGGGTCCGGTCCAGATTTGACATTGCTACTTATTATTATTGTTTTTTGCTTCTTGTTTTCATACTGAGTTATTCACACACAATGTTCACAGCCGGCAGTCATACAATTAAATAGCCAAAACTCACCTATCCAGCATAATGTCAAACAATGAAAGCCCCACCACTCTCCCCCTTTGAAACATGGATTAACGTTTAAGTGTTTCTCAGGTTTATTGGCAAATGTCAAATCTATCGCCCTATTCCTCGTCCAATAGAGACAATAGCCCTAACGGTTTCTGCAGAAAACAGTGTCCACAACATTATAGCCATATATAATAAATTACGAGCATCGAGGGATCATCGATTAAAGAGAAAAATAAAATGAAATAAGTGATTAACGTGATTCGGCACTAATGGCCTACGTCCAAAGATGAAACCCCATAAGGATAACTGATCTTCAACATATACTGAGATGATTTACATTTACATTGAACTCTTATTTATAGAGTTAACTAAACCTATGAAATAACACAAAATCTTAATATCTTGTTTGACTAGGAAATAATATCTAGAATATTGGTTACATAATTATCTAGATAATATTTGACTTTATCTTCACTTTACGTGCATATCACATGGTCACTTAATTCTCTTTATTTCTACGGTCTTCATGATCACCTCGGCTCATTACGTGGTCACCTCGGCTCATTACGTGGTCACCTCGGCTCATTACGTGGTCACCTCGGCTCATTACGTGGTCACCTCGGCTCATTACGTGGTCACCTCGGTTTCTTGACTTGGATATGGATGAGATATTCTAACACCCCTCTCAAGTTGAACGCGGAAAATCTTTGAAGTGTGTAAATTGAATAATCTCTTGAAAATATCTTGTAACATGAACTTTGTTTATTGATCACGGTAACTTGATCTTTTGTCGCATTGGTACGTGAACAAAACGAAAACAAGCGAAACAGACTTCACAAGTGCCGAATATATAGGTTGTGTTAAAAATTGGGTTGATGGCCCAATAGGAAACATAAGAGCTTGGATGCGTGAAATAGTTTATTGGGCTTGATTTGTTGATGAATAACCAAGACAAGATAGAATACTAAAAACGTGTAAGTTGTAATAGATGATGGATGTTTGAGAAAGTTTTCTGAAGTGAAAACTAATTTCACATAAAATATTATATCTTTTAATATTATAATTGAAACCAAATACTTTCACCATATTTATTCTAACCCCATAAAAAGTTGATATGGATCGTTGTAGTGAGATTATTGGGAATTAGAACTCTCTCATTCATTCTGGACCACATAAATTATCAATTTACATATTTAACACTCTATTTACACCGAGTATTTATACCTCCGTAACTGATGAAAATCCAGTAAACAAGTTATCTCAGTAAACAACTACCCACTTCTTCTCCAATTAGACCACCACTGAAAGAAGATACCGGGGAGATCCAAATCCACACTCGAAAGAAAAACCAGAGAAGAAGAGAAGAACTGTCGTGAAAGGACCAAGTTATTATTCTAAACTTCGTCCCATAATCGTATCAATAATGAATTATCACACCTGTTAATTGTAGATGTAGGTAATTATTATTCCCTCCGTCCTTCAAAAAGTAATATATTACTTCTTTTTTATGGATTGTGATAGCATTGCCACATGAATATATTCAGATGCTGGGAAACGTTGATGTCGATTTTAGTTGCACGCTCTGCATATGTTTACTCGTTCGAATTGGCATTCATGAACAAGATGTCACCACATGCAACACTCAAAAGACCATTGTATATATCAAAGTATATTGTTGATGCGTTTTTCGCCATTGAGATCATATATACTTACTTTTTTCGTGGATTACTTTGTGTTGGATAATATTCCTGCAACAGTAAGCAAACCAAACGAAAACTTGAAAAGAGTTAAGGGTTAGAACAGATAACACACTTCAGACAACCACACAAGCACAGAGAGATGGAGTCGCCGGTTCAACAGACTGCCCTTAACTCGATATTTTTCAGGTACACCTTTAGAAAGATGTTGCTATACCTTTATGGATGACAAATCGAATCCAGGATAAAACCACCTGATACCAACCCAGTTAGCAAGACTCGTTGGCCCGTTGT
>JAJJMC010012657.1:2459020-2567869 GCA_023531435.1 Papaver californicum
GCCCGTTGTGAACTTAACAGTAGAAGAAAATGAAGAAATAAACTAGTACGCAAAACAAAGCAAGAAGAGGGGAAAAGTCGTCAGGTCAGTGGCTGCGACTGGGGTAAGTAAAAATCTAACTTTTGTTTTTCTTTTAAAGAAGAAGAAGACTGTTGAATTTTCGAACGGTCAAAAATCAATTAATTAAGCATATTTAATTCGAGATATTTAATTAAAAGATTTTGATTATTAAACCTGATTTAATTTTATAAATTCAAAACGGTAAAATATTTAATGTACAGAATTAAAATATAAAACCGTTGGATCTTTGATGGGTACACGTATGCACTCGCAGGCACACGCAAAACACACGCCAATGGTCACACCAAGGCTCACACCAAGGCTCACACCAAGGCTCGCGCCAAGGCTCACGCAAAAGCACACGCAAGCTCCGCAAGCCCACGGCCCGTGGTGCTTCGGTGCGAAGCACCGCACATGTGTGCGTTTGCCCACTAGTCCATTTCCTAAGTCCATATCCAATCCACTAGTTCTTTTTCCTTATATAGAACGTTTGTGGTAAAGAGGATAAACTTCCTCATTGGTTTTCCCAATATGGGACAAACCAAAGGTTTCTCATTCACTAAGAAGTGAAAATGGATGGCTCTATTTTTCCACCCCAAGTTTGGACTAGTGACCCTAGATCCATTTAAGATATATTAAGTAACAAAATTCATTTTAAGTAAGAAATCCATTTTAATTCTAACAATCCCCCACATGAATGAAGAAAGCGATAAATCAGAAAATCGGAAAACGAGAAATACCTCTTAAGCAATAGGTGTCCATAAGGAATTGAACCTCTGCTTAGTGAGAAGTACCGGAACTACTTGATGGACAGTGAACGCGATGTCTTGAACTGCCATGGTTTGGTGTAATTCATCAATAGCTCCTTACGCGAGATATCTCTCAAGAGTGCTGATAAGTTCACGCCGTTGTGTCCGTTTTGGCCTTCGACATATCTCGTTTCTCAAAATTCTCTAGAGAATCAGCTCAATTCTCGTAGGAAGTGACCCACTTCCTCATTCAGATAGGTGAGTTCTATCAAGAGTGTTAACTGCTACACTGATAAGCACTTAATTAATACATTTTTGCCGCTTTATCTATATTTTCTTGTTATCGTTCTATACTAATTTTAGTGTTTTCATATTATTTTAGGTTGTATACTAAAACTCATGCTTACAAATAAATATGATTAAATGAACTAAGTTGTTTAATTATAAACTTGGATGATAACTTGGATGTGACTGGAATAGAAAGTTAATGGTGACGGAACAATGTTCAGTAGCAGTCTGACCAAGAATAAAGTACAGTAGCTGTTCGTTATGTGGCTGAAGTGAGGTGGAGTTGTTTTGGGTGTTCTCTTAAGACAGACGTGACATAAGTAGTGGCTGGTCAGTCTGGGCTATGCAGGCTGATAAGAGCTATAGAGCGACAACTAGTCTGTGTAGAGAGGCAGTACGGTAGTGAAAGTGGTGAAGCGTAAAAGGCAGGCTGCTATGTTTGGAGTACGGCTGGTTAGTGAGAGAGGGACTAAAGAAAGAAAGAAGAAGTATGGGCAGGTGGAGAAGAGGCTAGGTAGGTTGTAAGCTAAGTTGAATAAATGACAGAAGAAAAGAAGTGCTAGTCTGTGTAGATAGGTACAGAGTGGCGTGTGGGGACAAGGCATGATTTGAGAAAGTACAAAAGGAAAGAAGAGTGGATTTTTTACGGCAGCTTTTCTTTTAGGTTTTCACCTTTTGGGGGTTGGCCTGTTAAATCTTCTTTTTGGAACTTTTCTTTAGTTTTTCGGTAGGGAGGTACGGTGATCGGAGGCTATTGATTAGGGGCTTTTTGGAGGGTTATTTTGCAGAGACAGACGGTGGTGTATCAGTGGACGGAGAAGACGACGATTTTTGCAATACATACGCTAATACATTGCTTTATGTAAGCTAAGTTGAATAAATGACAGAAGAAAAGAAGAGCTAGTCTGTGTAGAGAGGTACAGAGTGGCGTGTGGGGACAAGGCATGATTGGAGAAAGTACAAAAGGAAAGAAGAGTGGATTTTTTACGCCAGCTTTTCTTTTAGGTTTTCACCTTTTGGGGGTTGGCCTGTTAACTCTTCTTTTTGGAACTTTTCTTTAGTTTTTCGGTAGGGAGGTACGGTGATCGGAGGCTATTGATTAGGGGCTTTTTGGAGGGTTATTTTGCAGAGACAGACGGTGGTGTATACAGTGGACGGAGAAGACGACGATTTTTGCAATACAGACGCTAATACATTGCTTTTCTTCTAGAGTTTTGAGGGCGGTGCCGTATACAGTGGACGGAGAAGACGACGATTCTTCCGGAATTGGTTTAATCTTTTTCCTATTTACTCTTCTTAATTATTTTTATGGGTTTTAAGAAACCCATCTCCATGTCTAGCTAATTAATTTGTAACTAGGGTTCTATGTTGAAACCACTTTTAGTACAAGACTAATTAAATTGAATTATTAAGTAATAGACAATTATGATTTGAAATAGATTAATTCCATGATTTTTTTTATTGATTTAAATCCAAATTAGTTGTCGTTCATCGGTTCTGTACAATATAGTAACCTATGCGCAGAATCAATAGGATAATAAATATGTTTGTCTACTTTTTAGATATTCCATGCTTTGGTTAAATCTTTAGATGAGGTATGCTTTTTAGAGCCGGATATTATTTGTGAACCTACAATTAGCTTCATATTATTTTCTCGCTAACGCAATTAGATGGTGTATGCTTCAGACTAGGGCTTTTGATGCGCCATGTTTAGGGCGTCCCAGTGATATTTGCGACTCTAATACATATAATAGGTGATGTCGATAGAACGAACAATAAATGAATATTCATGAGTTATGTTTCATTTCAGTAATTAAATAGAAATAGTGGTGGATACTGAAAAACCCTGGTTACCGACTCTCCCATTAGATTTATTTTTATTAGTTTAGTCCGTTTTATTATTTTATTATTTTATCTAAAAATCCAAAAATATTGTTTCTGGTTAGGTTATTAGAGATATTAATTGCAGTATTTCCCCGCTCTCTGTGGGTTCGACCCGTACTTGCCGTTGTCTACCAGTTAGACGCCGTGCGATTGCGGTTTTCCCAATGTTCATGTCCTGGATTACAGGTATACCTACTTAGTCTATTCACAGCATAGGCAATGTCTGGTCTTGTGCAGTTCATTAAATACATCTAACTTCCTATGACTCGTGAATATTCAAGTTGCGAGACTCCATTACCTTTGTTTTTCTTGAGTTTGCAAGAAGGGTCAAATGGAGTACTTGCAGGTTTACTATCAAACTGGTTAAATTTCTTAAGAACTGATTCAACATAATGAGAGACAAAGACTGAATCCATTAGACTCCTTTCTAATTTTCATCCCTAGGATTACATCAGCAGGACCTAAGTCTTTCATGTCAAAGTTCTCACTCAACATGTTCTTAGTGGAATTAATGATTTCTAAGGTTGTGCCTAGTATAAGCATATCATCAACATACAAGCATACAATCACACAAGCATCATTTATAGATTTATTGTACACACATTTGTCAGCTTCATTTATTTTAAATCCACTAGAGAACATTACATGATCAAATTTTTCATGCCATTGTTTCGGTGCTTGTTTCAAGCCATATAAAGACTTTTTAAGTCTACACACTTTGTTTTCATAACCCTTCACTACAAAGACTTCGGGTTGGTCCATATAAATTTCTTCATCTAATTCACCATTTAGGAAGGAAGTTTTTACATCCATTTGATGTATTTCTAGGTTATGAATTGCAGCGATTGCAATTAGCATCCTAATGGAAGTAATTCTAATGACAGGTGAATAAGTGTCAAAGAAATCTACACCTTCTATTTGTTTATAGCCCTTAGCTACTAGTCTAGCTTTATACTTTTCCACAGTTCCATCTACCTTACGTTTTCTCTTGAAGATCCATTTACAGCCTATGGGTTTGCACCCTGGAGGTAAATCTACTATCTCCCAGGTTTCATTCTGAACAATAGAATCCATCTCACTAATAGTGGATTCTTTCCACCATGGAGCTTCATACGAAGTCATGGCCTCTTTATAGGTTTGTGGATCAGTTTCAACTAAACAGGTTATGAAGTCTGGCCCAAAAGATTTTTCTATTCAAAGTCTTTTGCCTCTTCTAGGTTCAAAACAGATTCATCTTCTTCTATCGGTAAAATATGGCTAGAAGAAGAGACATCTAGGGGATCATCACATAACATGCGAGATTCAGATTTCAACGGAAACACATTTTCAAAAAATATAGCATCCCTAGATTCCATAATGGTATCCACACCAATTTCTGAGTTTTCAGAACTCACAACCATAAACCTATAAGCAGTGGTGTGTTCGGGATATCCTATGAAGACACAATAACCTGTTTTAGGTCCTATTTTAGTCCTCTTAGGTGGAGGAATAGAGACCTTGGCTAAACACCCCCACACTTTGAGGTATCCATAAGAGGGTTGTTTGCCTTTCCGTAATTCATACGGTGATTTGACTGATCCTTTAAGGGGCACTCTGTTTAGGATATAGCAAGCTGAGAGGACGGCCTCCCCCCACAAGTTCACCAGTAGTCCTAAACTGATTAACATGGCATTCATCATCTCCTTACGGGTTCGGTTTTTCCGTTTAGCCACTCCATTTGATTGTGGTGAATAAGGAGGAGTTACCTCATGAATAATGCCATGTTGTGCACAAAAGTCTCCTATAGGGATTACATATTCACCCCCACGGTCAGATCTAATGGTTTTAATTGTGGTGTTCAATTGGTTTTCTACTTATAATTTATAATTTAAATGCTTCTAAAGCATCATCTTTCCCTTTAAGCAAGTAAATATGACAGTATCTAGTACAATCTTCTATGAAAGTGACAAACCATTTTTTACCACCTCTAGTTTGGATTGATTTCATATCAACTAAGTCTGAGTGAATTAACTCTAAGGGATTAAAATTTCTGTGGACATTTTTCTTAAAGGGATTCTTTGCATATTTTGATTCTACACAAACTTCACATTTATGTTTATATTCCAAATTTAATTTTGGAATGCAGCCAGAGTTTGCCAATTTGTTCATTGATTTATAATTTACATGACCAAGTATACCATGCCAGATATTCAATGAGACAACAACATAAGAAGAATCAATTTTATTAACTTCAACAGAGGTTACAGATAATTTGTATAGGCCTTCAGCCTTATAGCCCTTTCCCAAAAAATCCTTTCCCTCAGTGATAATCACTTTCCCAGACTCAAATACAATCTTAAAGCCCTTATCATCTAGCACACCACTTGAAACGAGATTCTTGCAGATGTCTGGTACATGTAAAACTTCATTCAATGTGCGGATTTTCCCAGAGGAGAGCTTCAACGAAACTTTTCCTTTTTCTGCAACCTGTGTTGTAGATGAATTACCCATATAGAGTTTTTCTCCTTCTCCTACCGTCTGATAGGAGGTGAACATGTCTTTACTTCCGCAGACATGTTTGGTAGCTCGAGAGTCTACCCACCAGTCTCTCACATTGGTAACTAAGTTAACCTCAGACACCGTGCCAGAAAACTCATTTTTACTACTTTCAACTAAATTTACATTTGATTTCTTAAAATTTACATCTTTGCGTTTTCTACAATAAATTGCCATATGGCCAGACACACCACAAACATAACATGCTCCCTTAATTTTACCAATCGCAGATTTTGGTTTTTGAAAGGTACCTTTTCTTTGCGGGCCAGGCTTGCGCTTGTTGTGGTCCAGATTTAGATTAGCAAATTTGTGTTCGATGACGTGAGCTTTGTTTGACATGTCTCTTGCAGAAGAAACATTTTTGTCCTTTGAACACAACAATTCTTCAACTTGGATTTTCTTGCCTAATTCTACCATGGAAATTTCACCAGTTTCATGCCTTAGTCTTCTCTTGTATTCAGCTCAGGAATTTGGCAATTTTTCAATAACAACAGAAACTTGAAATGTTTCGTCAATAACCATTCCTTCAGTAATTATTTCCTTAATAATTTTTTGCAACTCCAGAAACTGATCAACCACTGATTTATCATTCATAATTTTATATTCCAGAAAACGTGCAACCAAGAATTTTTTACTTCCTGCTGTTTCTGCTTCATATTTATCTATAGTGCAGTCCATAGATTATAAGCATTGAAATTATCCTTAGCATTGTAAAAATCATATAGAGCATCTTCTAGGCAGTTTAAGATATGATTTTTGGCCATATAATTACTTCTCTTCCAACTTTCTAAGTCCTTTAATTTTTCAGGTTCATTCAGAGACTCATCAAACGGCTTCAGAACCATCTCATCTAGCATGTGGAAACTCAGGAAAAATAACATTTTAGACTGCCATCTCTTGAAGTCCTTTCCAGAAAATTTCTGAGGTCTATCAACATCAGTCTTCACCATTGTTACAGACGTAAAATTTTGAAATTAAGCAAACCAAATAGAAACTTGAAAAGAGTTAAGGGTTAGAACAGATAACACACTTCAGACAACCACACAGGCACAGAGAGATGGAGTCGCATGTTCAACAGACTGCCCTTAACTCGATATTTGTCAGGTACACCTTTAGAAAGATGTTGCTATACCTTTAGGGATGACAAATCGAATCCAGGATAAAACCACCTGATACCAACCCAGTTAGCAAGACTCGTTGGCCCGTTGTGAACTTAACAGTAGAATAAAATAAAGAAATAAACTAGTGCGCAAAACAAAGCAAGAAGAGGGGAAAAGTCGTCAGGTCAGTGGCTGCGACTGGGGTAAGTAAAAATCTGACTTTTGTTTTTCTTTTAAAGAAGAAGAAGACTGTTGAATTTTCAAACGGTCAAAAATCAATTAATTAAACATATTTAATTCGAGATATTTAATTAAAAGATTTTGATTATTAAACCTGATTTAATTTTATAAGTTCAAAACGGTAAAATATTTAATGTACAAAATTAAAATATAAAACCGTTGGATCTTTGATGGGTACACGTATGCACTCGCAGGCACACGCCAAGGCTCATGCCAATGGTCACACCAAGGCTCGCACCAATGGTCACACCAATGGTCACACCAAGGCTCGCACCAATGGTCACAGCAAGGCTCACACCAAGGATCGCACCAAGGCTCGCACCAATGGTCGGACCAAGGGTCGCACCAAGGCTCGCGCCAAGGCTTAGCAAAGGCTCACGCAAAAGCACATGCGCGGGCCGCGGGCTTGTGGAGCTTGCGTGTGCTTTTGCGTGTGCTTTTGCGTGAGCCTTGGTGTGACCCTTGGTGTGACCCTTGGTGCGACCATTGGTGCGACCATTGGTGCGAGCCTTGGTGTGACCATTGGTGCGAGCCTTGGTGTGACCATTGGTATGACCATTGGTGCGAGCCTTGGTGTGACCATTGGTGTGAGCCTTGATGTGACCATTGACGTGAGCCTTGGCGTGTGCTTTGCGTGTGCCTTGCGTGTGCCTGCGAGTGCATACATGTATCCATCAAAGATCCAACGGTTTTATATTTTAATTTTGTACATTAAATATTTTACCGTTTTGAATTTATAAAATTAAATCAGGTTTAATGATCAAAATCTTTTAATTAAATATCTCGAATTAAATATGTTTAATTAATTGATTTTTGACCGTTTAAAAATTCAACAGTCTTCTTCTTCTTTAAAAGAAAAACAAAAGTCAGATTTTTACTTACCCCAGTCACAGCCACTGACCTGACGATTTTTCCCCTCTTCTTGCTTTGTTTTGCGCACTAGTTTATTTCTTCATTTTCTTCTACTGTTAAGTTCACAACGGGCCAACGAGTCTTGCTAACTGGGTTGGTATCAGGTGGTTTATCCTGGATTCGATTTGTTATCTCTAAAGGTATAGCAACATCTTTCTAAAGGTGTACCTGACAAATATCGAGTTAAGGGCAGTCTGTTGAACAGGAGACTCCATCTCTCTGTGCTTGTGTGGTTGTCTGAAGTGTGTTATCTGTTCTAACCCTTAACTCTTTTTAAGTTTCTATTTGGTTTACTTACTGTTACAGGAATATTCTCCAGCATCTCATTCACTAAAAAGTGTAAATGAATGGCTCTATTTTTCCACCCCAAGTTTGGACTAGTGACCTTAGATCCCTTTAAGATATATTAAGTAACAAAATTCATTTTAAGTAAGAAATCCATTTTTAATTCTAACACTTTGATCCTAATACCTAGTTGTTAGTCTAGGACTCGAGAAAATAGCTTTAGGGTACTTGCAACGATTTTGTAATATTTCATTAATCGATCATGTATATAGTATAATATCATTTGAATTTTCATATGTGTTTGACCTTGATCTCTGCAGATACTTGAAAACTTGATTTTGATGGATTTTGCATCAACAATGCCATTTGGGATGATAGTATATATGTGCACAAATAGATATAAACCAGGCTTATTTTATCCATCCATATTTGGAATGCTAAGATTACGGCGCTTAAGAAAAGTTCATACAACTCTTTAAAAGGCCTTGCAGTTTTGATCCCCTTTTGTTCAGGAGCTCCAAAAATACAATTAAACTGAATCGGTAGTACAATATTTGATATACTGCCGGTAGTACTATGTCTCTTAATTCACTTTTTATTTTCCGTATTTTGTTTTCGAATTGATATCTGTTTGAAACTTACAGAGATATATCTCTCAAAATTTTGATTTCAATTTGAGCTCTCCAAGCATTATGTTCAATTGTTAGTTATTTCCAAAGAGCAAACTAACGCACTTTAACCGTTTGTTAAAATTCCAAGCAGGAATTCATCATAAATTCCATTGTTGTGTGATACAATCAATAACTTTAAGGATAAGATTCAGGTAATTATTATTATTATTTTTAGATTTTTTTTCTTCTTTGTTCCACTTTTTCTTTTTTGTTTTGATTTTGTGATTTTCATGAAATGAAAATACATTTTCACTTTATTGAACTGTTGTTGTTGGGTGTGAAAATAATGGTATTGTTTTGATTTCAAGATTGTAGCTTTGTTAATGTGGTGCTTTGAACAACTAAAACATAAAGTGAAATTTTCAGAACTAGTTTAGCTTACTTAAAAATCATAGGATAGTAAATTACCAAAATTCGGGTATTTTAACAACAACTGCTCGAAATTAGAATCTTTTTGCTTCGACCGAAAAATCCATACAAAGAAGAAACTAGTTACTTTTTGCTTACTCCTCAAAAGCTTCTTCATGATTTGTACTCCATTAATTCATGGGTTGTAATTCTTTTGCTTTTGATTTAGTGGTAATGTATCATGTCCACTTCTACTTCACTACCAGCATATCGACCATCACTTTCAAAGCTCATTCACCAACACCTCACCATTTCATACCAGCAGCTGTTGTTCCTTCCATCTTCACCACCATCACCAGCAAGCTTTTATCTTCTCACTGCAAGCTTTCATCTCTCTTAACCACCACCACTAGCAAGTACAGTACACCCCTCTCACCAGCTATTTGTTCGTCCAACAGATAAATTTCCTCCAGAATCTCATAATCACCAGCACTCCTCCATCATTTGTACGAACACCAAAACCAACACTTTCAGATCGAGCTCCACAATCTATATCACAAGTCCATAACCTCATCCCATATTGGTATGTTGTCCTAGCTTTGGTTCCTATAATTTTGGACTGTAATTAAGTCCAACAGGTAAGTTTAGAAAAACAACTTAAGTTATTTTTTTGATTTTGAATCACATTTTCTAATTCAAATTGCCGTTACTTTTGTGTGTTTGAGCAGACTATTCAAACAAAGAGTGGCTCTATAGATGAATTTTCGGCATTGGACAGTCCACCATCACCGTTGTATGCCATTGGAATATTAGTTGGGTGCAGTCTTCTTTTGTAGCTCGGTTCACTAGGTTCTATACCACTTCAACCTACAATTATAGTGACATTCAATCTTCTTCTCAATCTCTTTTTATTTCCTATTTCTCATTCAGTCACCATCAAACCAATGAATCAGGTGATGGATTGTTTTTTATGGAATTTTCCTAGTTGTTTATGATTGTCTTACAGAATTGTAATGTGTGGTGCGTGATGCCCTGGACTTAACATGGTGATTTGGGAGGTTTTTTGGTGTCTCAAACACGGGTATTGTTTCACAAGAATATTAAGAACAAAGGTTAAAATATGGCATTATTTAGCAAACACTATATCTTGATATCATTAGTACCTAAAACTATGTATTATATACATGGGTATGACTGGACAAATGTTTAAGGTTATGCGTGATTTTAGTAATATCATTTTCGGCTTATATAGAGTAGATACATGGGTTTCTATGCTCAAAATAGTGTTCTGCTGACACCCCAAGTTCGTAAATGACATTCACAGACAGGGTGAGACTATCCTTGGGACATCAACAAGAGGCTGTAGTACCTAAAGATAGTTGGTAGCTGTTAACACCTGAAAAATGACTATTCATGGATAAGAAGAGTCATTTTTACTAAATGGACGTAAGTCCATTACCGTCTTGAGAATTTGGGGGCTAAGCCCAAGAATTTAGGAATATGTCCATGAAAGTGTGAGGATAGGAAGGAAATAAGAGAAGAAGTTAGGGATAAGAATGAAAGATGGTAATTTAGCAATAATAAGGGGTTGAAGGGAGATAGGTTTCAAAGAATGTTTAAGGAGGAAAGTCTATAAAAGGTAAATGAATAGTACAAAGGAAAGGATCTCTTTTCTCTCTCTACCTATAGAAGGAAGGGTGTAGTCCTTGCTGTGATTAGGATTGGTCCCTCCTTTAGGAAATTATCCAAAAACATTTGGCGACCACAGTGGGAGACTCGTCTCTAGTCCAGCAAGATGCACTCAGGGAAAGACAATCTAGTCACGCCACCCACCCAACCGATTAAGGATGAAGTAATAATAGCAGACGCGAGCAGCAATGAAAAATCACCAACACAAGCTGTCGTCAACTCACCAATCATACAAATGGCTCACGCGGAAAAGGAAGAAACGCTGGTTAATAGGAACAAACAACGACCAATACAAAAAGCTCAACGGAAGCAAACTCTACAGGACATGCAAACCGAGATGGAGGGGCAAAATCGTTGTCAACGGGAGCTTATGAAGCTTATGAAAAAAACAGAAGAGAAAGCGGCGGCTGCGAAGAAAAAACCAGATGAGGAGGGATCCTCCAGAGGGGCATCACAGGAGGCGATCGCCAGATACCTGGAAGAACATTACATGGTAGTCAAGCATGATAGTTATGATTCCATGAACACCCCATACTTGGTTGAGGTAGCCGAGTATCAGTATCCGGAAGAATACACGTATCCCAAGTTCAAGACCTACGATGGACGGGGAAACGCTCGTGAACATCTCAGTCGATTCTTATCAACGATGAATGCGTACGCGTTCGACGGAAAATTATGCTTAAGAGAGTTCCCTAGGACGACTTTCACTTGGTATGACAACCTGAAGCCTGGAAGTATAGAGTCATGGTCAGTAATGAGCTCTTTGTTCTTAACAAAGTTTTATTCAGCGAAGAAGAAGGTCACGATGATTGATCTCAGCAAGTATAACCAAAGAATGAGAAAGGAAATCGAGAAATTCATCACACGATTCCGGAATCTCTCTCTCGAGTACCACGAAGACAACAAGAAAGAAACCCTAGTGGAAATACGTGTGCGCAGAATGACACCTATGTTCAAATGAAATCTCGCAAACTTCAAATTCTAGACGTTTGTAGAATTAGAAGAAGCGACATCCAGAATAGCAGATTGCATCGGACGTGCTGAGCCTAGGAAATATGGAGCACGAGTGGAAACATTCCTTCAATACCGCGTCAGTATCGGTATTCAACAGTTGTTCTTCGATCAACCACGACACGAGGAGATCCCCTGCGTTTCATCCTTATAGCGCGGGACGAGGTAACAGAGGGCCTAGGACGGACCTAAACCGATTACCACCTATACCTTGTAGCCGGGAACAGGTCATCGGTCTGCTCGAACAGTGGGTAGCAAGGAAGTAACACTACCACCCTTGGTCGTGGACATCAATAAGGTCGACATGAGCAACGCCAGATACTGCCACTACCACCGCCGAATGGATCACCCAACTCAAGAATGTTTCTCTCTTCGCGGCATCTTTCAACGGAAGAAAAACATAGGGGAAATTGAAATAGGAAGCCAAGCAATCAACGAAAATCCGCTTCCCCAGCACCAAGTCATGATGCTGCCACACAACCCACTGGAGGAAATGTGGAGGCCCTTGGAACGAACAGAGGAAGAAGCATATGAAGAGGAGAAAGAGGTCCCGAGCTTCGACAATACCGAGAGCATAGCCAGCAAATTCGCTAAAATTATCTTGGCTCAGTAATTCTTCGACTCATTGGGATTCAGTGAAAACCAGACTCTAGAGACAGCGAAAGCCATCGCAGCGATAGCCGCTGGTAAACCCTACCTCCCAACACCAAAGGGAGTGATCACCTTCACAGACAAGGACATCTGCTACCCAGGAGAACATCTTCGACCACTTTACCTCACGACGACCATCAACAAGAAACAACTGAAAAGAGCATTCATCGATGGAGGCGCATCCCTGAATTGATCTCACTTCATACACTGGAAATATTAGGTGTACATTGATCTTCCATTGCATGCATGCTACCACAATAAAGGGATTTAAAGGGAACACTCAAACCGCTATAAGAATCGTCAGCCTAGTAGTAAGGATCGAACCAATAAAGGGCCTCACGCCATTCTATGTGTTAGAAGATGACACGACTTTCCATATACTATTAGGAAGAGGATGGTTGCTCAACCACAAGGTTGTGGCATCAACTTATCACCAATGCGTAAAGACGAACATGAGAGGGAAACAATACCGGATCGCAGCAACCAATAACCCCTTCGGGCCGGAAGAGACATACATGGAGGATGCTGTTTTCAACCAATAACCCCTTCGGTCCTACCCCACTACCTAAGTAGAAGGACGAAGCGACCGCTAACAATAAAACGGAAAAATCGGTATTCATCCCGTCACAGATGACGTTAGCCCCCCTCGAAGAAACATAAATCACAAGAAGGTTCCCAGTTCCGAAGGTTTTCGAGGCCAGAAGGGGGCATGTATGCCGCTTATAAAAATCAACCGAGGGGACTCCCGAGCAGCACGAGTGCGTTCTAGCTTCAATAGACCAAGAAATAACGGAGTCACCCTCAGGACTAGTTGAAGAGGCCGAGTCACTTCTAGAATCAACAGAAAAAGACACAATGGAAATAAAAGAGGTGCGCGATGTAGAAGACGTGACTACAGACGGGATGGAAAAAGTAAACATAGGAACGTAGGATGAACATCGACTCATCAAAATGAGTAGAAACTTAAAAAGAGAAGAAAGAGACGCGTTGATCGGATTGCTAGTAGAATACAAGGATGTGTTTGCCTTCAAGTACGACAAAATGCGAGGCTTAGACTGTGACCTTGTCGCTCATAATCTTGGCATCTCACCCCAATTCCGACCTGTTAAACAAAGAAGACGCGACTTCCCTTAAAAAACCGCCTTAGCGATAAAAGAAGAGGTCGAGCGACTGTTGGAAGCTAAGTTTATAAAACCTATACAACACCCCACCTAGATGGCTAACGTCGTACCGGTCGTAAAAAAGAATGGAAAAATTATATGTTGTGTGGATTACCGAGTCCTCAATCGAGCGTTCCCAAAGGATGATTTCCCGCTACCGCGTATAAAAGCTTTAGTAGACGTCACGGACGGATACAAGATGTTCTCATTCATGGACATATTTAATGGTTAAAATCAGATCAGAATGGCTGCTGAAGACGTGTTCAAAACATCGTTTCAGACACCGTATGTTAACTTTTATTATGTGGTCAATGCCCTTTGGGATAAAAAACGCAGGAGCTACCTATCAAAGGGCGATGACATGAGCTTCCATGATCTCCTCAATTAAAACGTAGAAGTGTATATGGACGATATCGTGGTTAAATCAAGAGAAAGAGAGGACCATGTTGAACACCTGCGACGGGTGTTTGACATATGTCGCAGATTCAAGTTAAAAATGAACCCGCTAAAATGCGCTTTCGGGTAACCTCGGGCAAGTTCCTCGGTTTCATGGTGACGAATGAGGGGATACAGGTCGATCCAGACAAGATAAAGGTTATCACCATGATGACACCCCCCCAAGGATGTGAAGGAGCTGCAAGCCTTCATTGGAAGAATATCATACGTACGATGTTTCATCCCGGGCCTCGCCCAACTACTAACCGGGTTTCTCCCAATGTTAAGAAAAAACACAAAATTCGAGTGGTGTGAAACGCAGCGGGACGCGTTCCATAAACTTCAGCAATGTTTGGTCATTCCTCAGGTACCCAGACCTCCTCTCAAAATAAGCAACACGTGCGCGACGCAAATACACAGTCATGAGAGCTAAATTTTGCTCATCACGTTCTATTTTCTCACGAGCATTGACAAAGGATTCCAAAAAGGGACGCACAAGCGCTGTCTTTGGAACCTAAAGCATCGGCGTAGAGATCCATGCTATACAGATATAATGACCGACTGGAAACAAACAAAATTGTAAGGGCCTCGGGCCTCCACAAGACGAATGTACCCGCGCACATCGGCCACAAGGATAACCCTCTTAAGATTACGAAGCTCCAACTCCAGGTCAGATATAACTACCCGATCGGCCTGGGAAAAATAAGTAACACTCATACTTCAAAAAAAATAGTCAAGATACACAATGGAAAGGGTACACAATCCTCTTTCACATATACATAGAGAGTTTAGGGAAGAATATTACATAGAAAACTACTCTGCTTAAGTGGATCTGTTACAAAAAAAAAACGTTTTCAAAAACATGTCCTTATCCTCAAGGAAGAGCTTGCAGTGCCGCCTGAGCTGAGTTAAGAGCTACTTCTACTACTTACAGAAAACACTGGAAGTAAGTTGCAACACGATGTTCACGATAATAGCGGTGGTGCTCGAAAAACAAAGAAGGAAGCAATCGACCCTCATGACGCGCCTCTTGTAAAAGATGATCCGCGTCTATAAAACGCTAATTTTCACAGCCAAAATAATCAAACACAACACTCGGCACATAAGATATCTGAGTCAATCGAGCAATCTCCACTATCAAACGAACCCGCGTCATACGGTAAAAGGGAGATAGTATGTATATTATGCCAGAACAAGCAAAAGCCATAAGGACAATGAAAAATTAAGGATAAAATTATCCAAACAAGGAAAGAAATATATAATAAACAAAAAGGAAGAGTACATCTACACATTTAATACCACATTTAATGAACATTAAAATACCAAAAAACATTAATAAGCATTATGGGGAAAATCAAAAGAAGCATAAGACTAATCGTACTGACTAGCAATCACCGCGTGATAGGCCTCTATTTCTCGATCCAAATCCCTCATCATAAGAATGGCTTCGTCGTACAGGTGAGTATCCAAGTAGTGTCACGTAACTGCTTCATTGTGTGACAACTAGACATCACGAAGGACCCGACAAGGAGCATTGGCGTTACGAGCAATCGCAAGAGTCTCGTCCTGTTCCCTAAATTCATCTCGCATAGCGGCATGAAGAATCATACTATGGTTCATCAACAGCTCTATTTCATCTTTCAACACCAAAAGCCGCGCTAATTCATCCCGTTTATTAAGCGGTGTCACGAGGGAAGGCACGACAGCCATAGTCAAAGCATATCCATGAAGTTGAGGAGACATACTCGAGAGAGAGGATAAAAGTTTGGAAATGTATAAGGGAAACAAGAAATACATAAGGTTTAAATAGAAGAAGTAATAAACATTTATCATCCCATGGTCAACAAAAGGACAGTTACAAAAATAAATGATCCTAAGAGTTACGAATCTAGGGAAGATATAAAAATAAATGCTTCTAGGGAATATCTAGGGAAGACACGATAAAGGACACCAACATGAGTTAATCATCGGACTCTGCCAACATGGCACGACAGATCTCTATCTCCCGATACAAATCTCTCATCATCAGCACAATCTCTTGATACTGGGAGTTGGCGGCACACCACCTCACATGAGCTTCAGAAAGCAGCCGATCGGCGTCACTCATAATACGAGCATCAACATGAGCTTTCCGAGCAAGTTCAAACGTTTTATGTTGATCCCCCCAAGCCGCATTCATGGCAGAACGTTGAGCTAGCCTATGAGTCATTAACATCCCCACTTCGTCTTTTACCACTAAGAGACGCTCGAGCTCCTTACGCATGTCTGAGGTCACGACAGTAGCGGCTACCAGAACTATGGTTAAGGAATACCCATTAGCACGTGAGTTTCAAAAAAAAAAAGGAGGAAAAAAAAAGAGACAAGAAAGAAAAAAGAAAGGAACGAAAGTATGAAAACAGATATTAAAGCAATGATAAAAAGAACCTTTAAATAAGAAAAAACACCACTCACAAGTTAATACATGTAATTCAAGAGAAAACCTTCAGCACAAACGCAGGTCGGATATAACCGTGCGTCTTAAAAGCACAAAAGAAACAAAGAAGACGAAACATTCAATTACAAGACATTCAATTAAAAAATTAAAAAATTAAATCCCAATAACACGGAGAACGCGTAGTAGTTTAGCAGTACGAGGGATATCTTGATCAAGCTGCCAACGCGTCTCATTGGCTTCCATAAGGTTACGTTCAGCGGTGTTCATCTTATCATTAGCCAAACCGTATACACACAGCGCCACCTCATAAGCACTAACGACCAAATCATCAACGGTGAACGCCTGATGAATAAGGCCCGCCTTATACCATCAATCGACCACTTCATTACGAGCGATGTATACGGCCTCCCACCGCTCTTCAGCATCAAATATAACATCAATTAAGCGATCCAGTTTTTGTTCTAAACAGTGAATAAGAGCAGCTGCCGCAGGATATGCCATCAGGGAAGAGTAGACAAAATAAAAAAAATACGAGCACTATTTATAAACAGACAACCACCACTAATGGAAATTTAAGCACCACCAATAAATAAGCACACAAACCAAAACAAGTACCCAAAAAAAAAACACCTAAGACAATTAAAACGTTACAGTAAAAGTCATCAAAATCCCCAACAAGTTTTCAAAAAAAAAAAAAGAGAGAGAGGAGAAGAAGAAGAAGGAAACTAACCAAATCCAAGATAAGCACAAACATATTACAAACACCCAATAACGAAAGAGAATAAACTTAAACTTCTTGAAAAGCAGCCAGATCCCGTTGTTTCTGCTCAAGGTCTTCTCGTACTGGAGTCTCAGCAGCCTCAGCCTCACAAGCCTTCTGCGTAGCTGCTGAAATATCGGCGAGAAGTTTGTTCAAAGCAGTCCTCTTCTCTTGAGCCACTTTGGTCATAGACATAAGACTTTGCTTTAATTCAGCAATCTGAGCCGGAAGGGTTGAACGTGGGTCAAACTTGCTCTTCACCATACCGAGCAACTAGGACAACCATGATATAGGAAACTTAAGACCTATGCCAGATTGGATGGAAGAATCCCATTCCTTCATCTTACCAGCAACAGGAGGTGTATCACGAGCTCGGGAAAGTCCCTCTGCAGCTTCAAGCAAACCTTTATTCATAAAGACTAAAGTCTTCATGCCCTGAATCATATCCTCGTTCACCAAATAACCGCTCCACTCGAACATCAATTTATAAGTGGCAACTAAATTCGAAGGGACCCAGAAGCCATGTACTAATATGTGATTCTCAGTTGCCCCGGCTTCGTCGGCACTTACAACTATGGGAAAGCAAAGGGAAGGATCCTCCGGTTTAGCCAATAGGAGAGCCGCGTCCAACTCTTCTGGAGTATCCGGAATGGGATCATTCCCTGTGAGTCGCGCGCGTTTAGTGTTGCTCGTGGTGCTAGAAGCATCCTTCTTAAAAGCGGAATTACTGTCACGCTTCTTCATAGTCTAAAAAATGGGGGGGGGGGGGGGGGACAGTATAAGGTAAAGATGATGATAAATGACAATAACGATAAAATGAAAAGAATAAAGCCAACCTCAGAAGTTTGGGAATTATGGGATGACGCGCGAGCAGGAGAGGACTTGTATTGATCGGATGGAGGACGAGAAGAACCCGACGATGACTTCGAACCACCGGCACAATCTAAAAAAAAAAGGTGGGGGGGGAGGGAAACAAATAATAATGAATAATAAATAAAATGAAAAACGCAAAACAAGCGTACAATAAGATAGCTAAACGAACATATAAATAGGAAAAACAAAATATATATGCCTCAACACCAGATCGAAAAGGACAAGAATCAAATAAAAAAAGTAACACGTGGAAAGCAAAAAGGAACAATAATTACTAGAAAGAGATAGATTTTCGTCAGAAGGCACATGGTCCTGAGATACACTAGGATGAGAATAGGACGAACCACCTCAATTACATGAGCCAAGCAAGCTGGTTGGCGTCTCCTGAGGCTGACCTTGAGAACGAGTAGTGGTATCCACCATAGGGTTAAGAGAAACAACATGAAGACGTGAGAAAACGACACCGCCACTTTTGGAAAAATCAACACCCAAACTATGAATAAGATCCACGAAGGAGGAAGAAGTCGTACTAGCGTCAGACCGAAATTTGGCTTGCAAAGGAGACATAGGGGAAGCATCAGCCGAGATAGACCGGGGAACGCGCGGAGTTGGTAAAATCCCAGCGTCACGCTTAGCCTTTTTAGCTCTGCGATGAGGCGACCACTCGTGTTAGAAATGTTAAGATATTCTTCAACCATAAAGGAGTGAGGTTTGTACCCGACAGAAGCAACGAAGAGATCGCCATGATACCACAAAAAAAGGGGAAAGGGGATCGTCCTCTCGTTCAAAGAGAAAAGAGATACTCAGACATACAAAAAATACAAATATATATATAATAAATATATAATAACACATATAATAATAATAATAATACCTGGTTGGAAGAGCCCGGAGCGGGCTGAAGAGCTTGGACCTTGGTCGATTTTTTCCGCGGAGGAGGAGGGAGTATCTATTCCTTTTTAACCCCCTTTCTCAATAACTATTGGTCAGCCGGGGAGTCCAACTAGTAATCAAGGGGGCCAAGGGACGACCTTTTGAACTAGGCATAAGACCCAAGCAAGAGCTGCCGACTCATCTAACTTAATACGACCCAACGCATGTATCAACCTAAGTTCGTCCGAAGATAACCTAGGCGGACGGTCTGCTTCACGAAGAAGAAAATTCAGAGCTTGCTTATGAATTTTCGTCTGAAACAAATACCAATTTGGAAAGACAAAGAGCTCCTGCGTCGGAGAAGGTTGGAGGAAAAAAGAGAAACGATCGTTCTGCCAAACGTGTCTCCCCTTTGAACACGAAGCAGCCGAAACTAGCTATAATATCATCTTCCTTACTAGAACACGGATCTGGATAAGGAGACGAGACTCCTTGGTTGAACACTAGTTGGCGAGCCATGCGATAAAAATTATAGGATATCACTACAAATTTACCCAAATAAAAACCTGGAAGATAACCAGGCAGAATGGCCATGAGAGAGTCAAAGTCATCACTCTCCAAAGACTGCTCAGAATTCAGAGTCACATCCGCGATCTCAGCAGTGAAATCATAAGAAAGAAAACTAGAACGACCGTCATGATAGGAAAAAGGCTTAAATTTCTTAGCCACATCCATGTAGTTCTTAAGAGTGTTCCCATATTTTCTCCCTTTCCCGCTCCACAGGGCCATACGAGGATAATAGTAAGAAGTCAGAACCATATCAAAGGAGCCAACCTCTCTCTCAACCCTTTCCACACGATGAATGACCAAATCGTTAGTTGGAGGGGCGTACTTGGGAAAATGCTCCCACGTCCAAGCTTGAAGGGAATTTTGTCGCAACCTAGGTTTCAACAATGTGACGAGCGTCTACCCTTCGAATATCTTTATACACAAACCACCTAAGAACATGGGCGCCAAAGAAAACGATACACCATGTAACATCAGTACCGCCGTCGGCACGAGTTCATTCTTGATGGTATCACGAGGAATGTGCTCAAAAATATCATGACAAAGCCAGTAAAAAAGAAAATCTGTTAACTCGGCAAGCGCATTCTTTTTCGGTTGAATGGGAGAACTAACTTTCCCATCTACGGGACTCGGAGCCGAATACTTTACCCATAAAGGAAAGGAAGCATGTTTGTTTTTATTGGGCTTAGTATCACGTCCAGAAAGGGCTTCGCTTCGAGCGGGTCGGCTTGACACAGCGACAAAACCCTTCGTGGCATCGACCATCATCTTTCCACCAATAGGTCGGGCAACTGCCTTCTCCATCACCGCCGAAGCAGGGGTGACCTTGAACTTCCCTTTAGCCGATTTCCCCGAATCGACAATCTTCCCTTTTAAAAAGATGGACATCTTTTTCCGAAGAATCATCCTTCTTTTCCGATCGGACTTCCATGGATTTACCTTTGCATCCAATCAAATGAGCACATAGAGCCTTGTCATCATCATTCATAGCTTCAAAGGTATCCGCCTCATGATACAGGTGAGACCCATGAATCGGAAAAAAATAAAGTGAACCCGAGAAATCCAGCGCGAATAAAACCTGGCCATGTCACTCCTACATCTAACTATCATACGATGAAGAGACACGTCTATAGTATCCTCTATCCCCAAAGAACGGATCGTGTCTATATGGTCAGGATTGGAACGAGTATAGACAACCCAAGACTTCCAGAGGGAAGTAGTTTCAGCGGAAGAACGATGATCTATAGTTGGAAGGTGATAATCCCTACGATGAATAACCATGCGCGGAATTTTGTTGAAAGGGTGAAGGGGAAGGTCATCTCCTTCTGGATGCATGAGCCACTTAGGGATGCAAAAAAGTGTATAACAGACGGGTTGGTTAAACGAGAATCAAGATAATCATCAGTCGATGGGACCCGCGTACCATCCGAAGAAGCTGGGGGTTGCATAACCATAGCAAGATCCCGGCTGCCAAGGATTTCTTCAAGAGAATATAGCTGGACGTCAGTCGGCGGAGGGAAAATCCTGCCATCAGACTTTCCGCTAGACTCGGACCCTGTTTGAGACCCCATCTCTCCTGCTACTTTTCTTCCTCCACTGAGGAATATCTGGGAGAATCGTCTGACATCGAGAACGATGAAATGTAAATCCGTAATAAAAAGGGAACTGAAGTGGTAAAGAGGATACTGTAAATATATAGCAGAGACCTCACTCTAACTAAAGTGGGACAGTTATTTAGAGAAGGGTAACTGAAGAGATAGTGGCGTATGTCCCTAACCAACAAGTGCGCGAGAAAGGGAGTACGTGTTAAAAAGATAGTCAAGAAAAAAGAACTGCTTTGCTAGTAGGGGTTTGACTATTGGGCTATCCAATGGCTAGCCCAACAATCAGGGGGCTAATGTTAATACCTGAAAAATGACTATTCATGGATAAGGGAAGTCATTCTTACTAAATGGGTCTAAGTCCATTAACGCCTTGAGAATTTAGGGGCTAAGCCCAGAAATTTAGGAATATGCCCATGAAAGTGTGAGGATAGGAAGGGAATAAGAGGAGAAGTTTAGGATAAGAATGATAGATGGCAATTTAGCAATAATAAGGGGTTGAAGGGAGATAAGTGTCAAAGGATGGTTAAAGAGGAAAGTCTATAAAAAGGAAAATGTTATAAAACAATTATATGGAGATGAACCACCACTCCACTAATTCATAGCAATTAGGCACTTAATATCCACTTCATGGGTATTAATTTTGTAACTCTTGTAACCCCCTTATTCTAGGTGTAATTGGTGATTTAATGGTATAGTTATTTCCCTAATGGAAGAAAGCCTATATAAGAGGTCTCTTCCTCCTTTGTAAATATGAAGAAAAATCAACAAAGTTTCTCTTCTTCTACTACTATATTGCTCTCTTATTTGGTCTTTTATTTTAGTTTATTTCACGTTATCAGCACGCTAGCTCTCCTTAGCGGTAAGAAATTAAGATATAATTTTTATCTTGCAAAATAATTTTTTTATTATTCTAAGCAAATAATCTGATTTATTTGTTTAACTATTCTAAGCATATTCATGAACATGTTGGTACATTTTTTTATTATTATTATTATTTTATTTCACATGTTAAATTGATAACATATACGATGTTGAAATTCAATTAAATAGAATATGGATTAGTACCCATAATCGCTAATGACCATTTGCAATGAATATATATATATAGTTAAGATTTTTCTTTGTGGTTTTTGTTTATGTATATATTTTATTTGTGGTATGTGAATAAAAAAATGCTAATATTTTTCATGTTCTCAAACTATGTCGAACCTCTCAAAATTGGAATTTGTTGCTCTTAACTTGTCGGGGGAGAACTACTTGTCATGGATACTTGATGCTAAGATTCATCTCAATGCCATGAACTTGGGAAAAACTATCGTCGAAGGAAACGACGAATCCCTGGAGGATCGTTCAAAAGCCATGATTTTCCTTCGTCGTCATCTTGACGAGGCATTGAAATCCCAATATTTGACAGTGGAAGATCCATACTCTTTGTGGTCTGACTTGAAAGATCGCTATGACCACCAAAAAACCGTGATACTCCCTCGAACTCGACATGAGTGGATGAGCTTGCGTTTGCAAGATTTCAAGACGGTTAGTGAGTATAATTCTGAACTTTTTCGGATTGTTTCTCGTTTAAGATTATGCGGAGAAATTGTAAATGAATATGACCTTTTGGAAAAAACTTACTCAATTTTTCATGCTTCAAATGTTCTCCTGCAACAACAATACCGTGAGCGGAGATTTGAGAAATACTCACAATTAATTTCTTGTCTTCTTGTGGCTGAGCAAAACAATGAATTATTGATGAGAAATCATCAGTCCCATCCCACTGGTACTGTAGCAACACCTGAAGTGAATGCCAGTTCATCTCGTGTATGTGGGAAGGTCCATTGGCATGGGCCCAAGCGTCACAATAACAAGAAGAAGGGTGGTCATAACAACGCCAAAAGAGGAAACAACAACAACCTCCCTCAACATAAGGGGAAAGGAAAGGGTTCACAAAGCAAGCCCAAGGAAAACAAAGAGACTACTTGTTTCCGTTGTGGCATGCAAGGACATTGGTCCCGCGTCTGTCGTACTGCCAAGCATCTGGTTGATCTGTATCAAGCATCTCTTAAGGCACAAGGAAATAACGTCGAAATGAATTTTGCTAATTTTGAGAATGGGGAGACTACCCACTTCGACATTTCAGATTTCCTTCTCCAGGAGAATAACAATGAATCTTGAAAATATGGATTGGCACTCCATTTTATTTTCAGTAGGATTTCCCATTTCCCTAAAGACAATTGCATTATTGTTAGCAGTGATTATTGTTAGTTAGTATTTGTTTTTCTGCAATGGTGTGTTTAATTATTCTGTTTAGGTGAACTTTGCTTTCATGTAATTTTGTTTCTTAATGAATTTAAGTTTAATTTTAAGGTATACTTAAATTTCTCTTATTTTTACATTAATGTTTGAACTATATTTTTATTTTTGAAGATATGGATATTGCTAAAGGCTTGAGCATTTTTAATGCAAGTGATAAGGTTATGTGCATCGTAGATAGTGCAACAACACACCAATTCTCCGAGATAAGAGATTTTTCTCACGTCTAAAACTAGTCGATGCTAATGTTAGTACCATTTCGGGAATATCAAATAATTAACGGTTCCGGAAGAGCTGTTATATTATTGCTTACTGGTACAAAATTAATTATCCAAGATGCCGTATATTCTAGCAAATCTACAAGAAATTTGCTTAGTTTTAAAGATATTCGTCAAAATGGATATCATATTGAGACTATTAGCGAAAATAATATTGAATATCTTTGTATAACTTCTATTATCTCAGGCAAGAAATGTGTGTTAGAAAGGCTTCCGGCTTTTGCATCTGGATTATACCACACTAGTATAATAGAAACACATCTTGCAATATCTGATCCAAAGCTTTTTAAACTTTGGCATGACCGTATTGGTCATCCAGGATCTACGATGATGCGTCGGGTTATAGAAAACTCACATGGTCATTATTTAAGGAATCAAAAGATTCTTACGCCTCATGATTTTCCTTGCGATGCATGCTCTCAAGGAAAATTAATAATTAGACCATCTCCAGCAAAGGTTGGTATTGAGGCACCTAACTTTTTACAAAGAATCCAAGGAGACATATGTGGACCTATCCATCCTCCTTGTTGACCATTTAGATATTTTATGGTTTTAATCAATGCATCAACCGATGGTCTCATGTCTGCCTACTTTCAAGTCGTACAGTAGCTTTTGCAAGGCTACTTGCTCAAATCATACGACTAAGGGCACAATTTCCGGATCACCCCATTAAGATTATTCGTCTTGATAATGCTGGTGAATTTACATCTAAAGCATTTGATGATTATTGCATGTCAATTGGAATTAATGTTGAGCATCATGTTGCTCACACGCATACCCAAAATGGTTTAGCAGAATCTTTAATTAAACGATTACAATTAATCGCTCGACCATTAATTTTTCGGTCTAAACTACCAATTTCTGCTTGGGGTCATGCAATTTTACATGCGGCTGAGCTGGTGCGTATCCGACCTACCAGTTGTCATAGCTACTCACTTATACAGCTTGTATTTGGACAACAACCAAATATTTCACATTTAAGAATTTTTGGTTGTGTTGTATATGTCCCAATAGCCCCTCCGCAACGGACCAATATGGGCCCACAACGCCGACTTGGAGTTTATGTTGGTTTTGACTCTCCATCAATAATCAGGTTCCTGGAACCATTAACATGAGATGTTTGTAAGACACGTTTTGCAGACTGCCATTTTGATGAGTCAAATTTCCCGTCGTTAGGGGGAGAAATCTAAAGCTTGAGGAACGTCGTGAAATTTCATGGAATACTCCCTCTTTAGATCACCTTGATCCTCGCACTAGTCAATGTGAACTAGAGGTCCAAAGGATCATACATTTGCAAACTATTGCGAATAGAATGCCTGATGCATTCACGGACACGGGTAGATTAACAAAATCATATATACCTGCTGCAAATACTCCAGCGAGAGTAATAGTCTCTGAAGGACAAAATGATGTGTCTAAACCAAGCTTGAAGCGTGGAAGACCTCTTGGTGCAAAAGATGTTTCGCGGAAGAAATGAAAGGATGTGAGGATTCCGGAAAATACCACATCCACAAAATCAATGATTGATGAATCCGAAAGTATTGCACATCAAGAGGAAGAAGTACCTAAAAATAAAGAGATCTCTATAAATCATGTAGGTACAGAAGGACTATTGGATAGGAACAACATCATTCCTAATCATAAATTTGCTTATGCAATTGCCTTGGATGTATTTGAAAATACTGATGATCCTGAACCACTAACCGTCGAACAATACCGACGTAGAAGTGATTGGCCAAAGTGGAAGGATACAATCCAAGCAGAACTCGATTCATTAGCAAAACGTGAAGTTTTCGGTCCCGTTGTTCAGACGCCAAACAATGTAAAACCCGTCGGATACAAATGGGTATTTGTACGAAAACGCGACGAAAAGAATGAGATTGTAAGATACAAAGCTCGACTTGTTGCACAAGGTTTCTCACAAAGACCTAGTATTGACTACCAAGAAAAGTATTCTCCGGTAATGGATGCAATTACATTTTGATTTCTGATAAGTTTAGCAGTTTCAGAAAATTTGGGCATGTATCTTATGGATGTAGTCACAGCATATTTATATGGCTCACTAGATAGTGACATAAACATGAAAATCCCTGAAGGGTTTAAAATGCCTGTAGCAAAAAAATCAGCAGAAAGAGGCATGTACTCTATAAAGCTGCAAAGATCTTTGTATGGACTAAAGCAATCGGGGCGAATGTGGTATAACCGTCTTAGTGAATACTTGTTGAAAGAAGGTTATATTAATAATGTTATATGTCCATGTGTTTTTATCAAAAGATCAAGTTCTGGCTTTGCTATTATTGCAGTTTACATTGATAATTTAAATCTAGTTGGGACTCCTGAAGAGCTCATAAAAACTGCTAACTATTTGAAAAAAGAATTCGAAATGAAGGATCTTGGTATACTAAGTTTTGTCTTGGTCTACAAATTGAACATTTTTCAAATGGTATCTTTGTTCATCAATCTACATATACAAAGAAAGTTTTGGAGCGATTTCATATGGACAAAGCACATCCATTAAGCTCTCCAATGGTCGTTAGATTACTTGATGAAAACAAAGATCCATTTCGTCCCAAAGAAGATGGTGAAGAATTTCTTGGTCCAGAAGTGCCATATCTAAGTGCAATTGGGGCACTAATATATCTTGCAAATTGTACAAGACATGACATTGCATTTTCTGTCAACTTACTAGCAAGATACAGTTCTGCACCAACTAAACGCCATTGGAATGATGTTAAGCATCTCTTGCGCTACCTTAGTGGAACAATTGATTTGGGTTTATTTTATTCAAAAGAATCTAATACAAAATTAGTAGGATATGCAGATGCAGGTTATCGTTCTGATCCCCACAAAGGTCGATCACAAACAGGTTATTTGTTTACATATGGTGATACAGCTATATCGTGGCGGTCAGTAAAGCAAACACTAGCAGCTACCTCTTCAAATCATTCTGAACTTTTGGCATACCATGAAGCAAGTCGTGAGTGTGTTTGGCTGCGAAGTATGATTCATCATATTCAGGAATCATGTGGGCTTCTTTCGACTAAAAACACTTCAACAATATTATATGAAGACAATGCCGCTTGTATTACACAACTCAAAGATGGTTATATCAAGGGAGATCGAATAAAGCACATTTCTCCTAAATTTTTCTTCACACATGAACTTGTAAAGAACGGAGAAGTTGAAGTAAAGCAGGTACGATCAAGTGAGAATCTTGTTGATTTATTCACTAAACATTACCAACTTCTACATTCAAGAAGTTGGTGCACAAGATTGGAATGAGGCAACTCAAATACTTGTCAAGTTAAAAGTGTTATAGAAGATGTAAAGAGGGGGAGAAATTTTTTTAAACTACAATTTTTTTCTTTCGTTATGGTTTTTCTCACAGGGTTTTCCTAGCAAGGTTTTAATGAGGTAGTTCTATTAACATTCACCACATATTGCACTCTTTTTCCATCGCTATGGTTTTTTCCAATGGGTTTTCCTAGCAAGGTTTTAACGAGGCAACATTTTTACGTGGTGGACATCTAGGGGGAGTGTTATAAAATAATTATATGGAGATGAACCACCACTCCACTAATTCATAGTAATTAGGCACTTAATATCCACTTCATGGGTGTTAATTTTGTAACTCTTGTAACCCCCTTATTCTAGGTGTAATTGGTGATTTAATGGTATAATTATTTCCCTAATGGAAGAAAGCCTATATAAGAGGTCTCTTCCTCCTTTGTAAATATGAAGAAAAATCAATAAAGTTTCTCTTCTTCTACTACTATATTGCTCTCTTATTTGGTCTTTTATTTTAGTTTATTTCAGAAAAGGAATAATACAAAAAAAAACTTTTTTCTTTTTCTACCCATAGAAAAAAAATATAGTCCTTGTTGTGATTAGAATTGATCCCTTTAAAAAATTATCCTAAAACAATACCACTCAACAACAAAAAACTAACTATGGATGGAGATACAAATGTGTATTGTCCACATATCAATACTAAGAGTCTTATTTTTGATATTTATCCTTTCTACATTACCATTACCCAATGCTTATATTAGTGATGGATTAAACTTGATTTCAGGTCTTCGTCGTAGGAGATGGAACCTATAATGTAGCGCCAATGATTTCTAAGGTAAACTCTGAAACATGGACATGTACGATTGGTTCTAATATATAGATTGTATCAACAATTTAAATTGGTTGCACCATCTCGAAAAACACCTGTGGAACTTTATAGAGCAGTTATTTATTGGTTACGATAATGAACATATTTCCGTTAAAAGCCATTGACTTGGAATGCAATGTAGCTTTAATTTTCATCTCAAAATTTTGGCATAATGAGTTACATTTGTTTTCATCTCTTAATTTTGATTCATATTTAAATTGTTACCTTTTGTTCAATTACAAGCTTTTATGTGGTAAATACGAACAACGATTATATTAGTGCACCTATTAATATTATAATTTTTGACCTTGAGAAGTAGAAAACATTTATATAGTGAAAAAAATGGACTTCCGCATAAAGGTGAATATCATGCACCTATTCATGTAATTGAACAAAAGAAAACAACCAAATCCATTAATCATTTTTTTGCTCTGTTACGGTGGTATGGAATCTTTGAGGCAAAAAGGCAAATCCTAGACACCCATAACCGAAAAATGTGTATATTTTGGGTACACACTTAGTAAATTAGGGAAGAATTAATCACAAGCAAGATACACAGGGATTTTCTTTATATTATCTAGAAAATCTCTTTTAATGGAAGATATAGGAATAGTAAGACCTATTGTTTCATAAGCAAAAAACATAAAATATACAACACGTTCAAATCAAAAAGAGTAAAACCCGGTACGTAGCACGGGTTACTTTCTAGTAATGATATAAATATGTTACAGTGAAGAGTGTATACTTTGCTCACGAAAACTCGAGCATAATGAGAATATTTAGACTTTAGATAAAATCTAAAAACAGATTTGTTTAGACTAGTAAACAACTTGTTTATGTTGTACATAAAAAATTTCACATAAAAATAGCAAATATATTCAGAGTAGCGAACTGACTCTTGAACGGGGAATAAATATAGGCTTAAAAAAAACTTTTGATCAGGTATACCCAGACCAATCACATGCCAAAAGCGTTAAAAGTCAAGATGAGTAATTCATCCACTAAGAGCATCTCCAATAGATGATGAAAAAATCTTACATGGAGGTGTTATGTAGACTTTTATTTTAAAAAATTTAACCATTTGATAGACATAAGACTTTATTATTAAATAACAATCTCTAATATATATGATCTTAATCCTTTAATATCTACGTGGATAATCTTAAAAAATATAAAAAAATTATAAAAAAAAGTAAAATTTAAAAATAGAAAACTAAAAATTAAAATTATGGAGTTAACGATTTTTTTTTTTTATAAGTTTTAATTTAATTTAAATTAATTATCAAAAAAATTAAATAATAAAAATATGATGTGAAGGTGCATCCGAAGATGTAGATAAGATTTTATTTAACACCTTCGTATTTATTTTCCTATCCTTCCTATATATATCATACAAAAAACTAAAAAGATCGTTTTCTATTAGAGATGCTATTGGACGACTAAAACATGAGAAGGAATACTGTTATTTAATATTCTAAATCTTTCGGGATATGGAACAAAATTCCGAAATAAAAGGATCACTGGAATGGCAGATATGCCAAAATGGAAATATCTTGGGATTGATCGAATATGATTTTATTTTTTGAGATGTATTTGGAAGATATTGCCACAATGATTAAGGCAATACAAATGTTCCTTAACTGGCTTAATGAAGATAGTATTAAATTAACAGTATGATATGAACTTCAAGAATGAAATGATAAAATTAGTTTTACAGCGGCACATGTAAGTTAAAAACCTGTAGATTCAATTGACAAATTATATGGATCGGTGATTATCTTTTTTTTAATTAGAGACAAATAATCAATGATGCTACCAAAGAGGATATCTTCAGTGCCAAGGAACAACAATATCCGAATGAAATTATCAAAGACGATACTAAACTTTATGTGACGATGTATCGGTTAGAGCGGATGCCAAAAACAAGAACTATTCTCTTGACATACCACAAGGATAAGGATGGCAATCAAATGATCAATTTAGCAATCAACTCATATTTTATCTAGCATAAATATCTAGATTGAGATACGTTTAACTGGAGAAATAAGATTGCTGGACTCAAACTCTGAACGAGTTGATGAATGATGATATGAAATGATTAGAAATGAATCAGATAAAATGGGTATAGTTTATCAGCATCAGATCTTGGATAAAGATCTAAAAGAAGATGCATTTGATTATCAGAGAAACTTTTCGTGAGTGAAAACTGATTTTAAGGAAAACCCGTGACGAATGGATTGTGATTTAATGAATAAACCCTTAAGACATGGGGTAAGAGCAGATCCAAGTCGGTAATGTGACCCGATGATAACAGTCAACTTAAAATGCAAAAATACAATCTTTTGCTTACAAGATATTTAAGCTAACCGTTGACCGAGGAAATATTAATGTGAATAAAATCATAAAAAATAAAGAATTAGGGTGTTATTCGATTACAATTCAAGGGAGAATATACAATCATCATTGGGAAAAAACAGATTACTATTGATGATTAGCCTGGACAAAATCAAAATGACAATAAAAATTGAAAGTGGAAGCAAATTGATTAGATCTTCCCACTTTGAACTTATAATAAATTATAAGTATGGAGGGATCATCGGTTAAAAAAAATTAAAAATAAAATAAGTGATTAACGTTGTTCGGCACTAATAGCCTATGTCCATGTATGAAATCTCATAGAGACAACTGATCTTCAACACATACTGAGATGATTTATATTTACATTGAACTCTTACTTATAGAGTTAACTAAACGTAGAAGAAGACTGAAAGATTTATGATCTACATTATTGTTAAGTTAACCCTAGAAGCAAGTAGTGCCTCATATATATAGGGTATACAAAAGATAATATTACACCCTGTTAACACTAAACATAAAGTAAATACTGACACTCAGTTGACACTCTAATACTCCCCCTCAAACAGATGTTATACTAGTTGATTGCATCAGTTTGATCCTTAGAGAAGTCGAAATCACTCTTCAGAAGTTGTTTGAGACAGTCAGAATGCCTCTTCAGAAGTTGTTTGAGGAAGTCGGAATTCAGAAAGAAGGACCCCATAATCCATTTTCTGTTCATCCAAAATCAAACTTATAATCTTTCAGGAAAGAAGGACCCTATAATCCATTCCCCTTCAGAAGTTATTTGAAGTCATTTGAGGAACTTCATTGAAGTCATTTGAGGGACTTCACTTTGTTTAAGGAAATTTATATCCTTCAATTTGTTTTAAGGAAATTTATATCCTTCAACCCAGTCACATTTCAAGGGTGACTATTGGGGACTCTTTAGTTTCTTTTTCTTCTTCTTCCAGTCACATTTCAAGGGTGACTATTGAGGACTCTTTAGTTTCTTCTTCTCCTTTATTCATTGACCCTCACCACTCTCATCAGCGAACTTCAACATCTGAATCTCGTCTATACTGCCATGAGAGCTAATAGCAACAAATCCCCCTTTTTGGTCGGTGATGCTGCACAAGACACTCAAAATCGATCCAAACCTTCCAGATTCGAAAACCCCTATATATATGAGGCACTACTTGCTTCTAGGGTTAACTTAACAATAATGTAGATCATAAATCTTTCATGGTATCAGAGCCAGAACCGTACGAGAGTAAGCCCAACGGCTACCCGTACATATAAGGTTCACGTGTTAGAGGCCCACAGAGAGTGCCCTACACGTGAGGTGGCGTGTGAAGGATAATAGTCCCACGTTGCTAATATCTCTATAATAAGCTTAAAATATAATATGAAAGGGCCACTCCACTCATTGCCAATTGGTTTTGAGTTGGATGCCCGCAGACTTTAACAAAGACATAAAATCTTCATATCTTATTTGACTAGGTAATAATATCTAGAATATTAGTTACATAATTATCTAGATAATTTTTAACTTTATCTTCATCACAAGGTCACTTAATTTTCTCTTCATTTTTACGGTGTTCATGATTACCTCGGCTCATTGTATAGTCACCTCGGTTTTTGTCTTGGATATGGATGGGATATTCCAACAACATACAGTAACCTTAAATAGAGAAATCATATCATGACTAACATTATCAAAGATATCTAAACAATCTTGGTTGAACTCAGAATAAACTTTTGTCCAATCAATCCCATCTTGTGTATACTCCTGAAATTGATATCCATACACTAGTACATCACTACTCAGTTAACAAGATTGTAACAATTAATCACTACTATGTCGTACACAAATAATCTCCTGTTCTGGCTTTAAAATCAAGTTAAGAAGACAGCTACATTATTTGACTACCTGATTTGGGAGCTCACCTCCTGTTCGTGTTTGAATAGATGTCAGTTGAAATGTTGTTGCAACTTGCAACCTCTCATTTGCATAGTTTAAACTAAACTGTTCAAAGCTGTTCTTCTGAAAAATGTTAAGATTAATTATAACATTTTAAATGTCCCAAAATAATGTTGGGCAAGTTCTCGACGGAAATCAATCAAACAAAAAACAACTAGAAACAGATATAGTTGTACATCAGCATCAAAGACATACCTTAAACAATTCAAATCCATAGATATCTAAGATACTAATGGATATCCCTGTGCATCTTTTGCCTACTCCAAGGGACTTGTAATTTGTTCTACACGCCAATCAAACAAGCATGCATAGATGGACTTGGACAATGCATCCCTCGTGTCAATTGCCTGGGGTTCACAAGGAAGTCACGTTCCTACCTATTCACACGCAAGGGTCTATAGATCTAGCAAAGTAGAAATATAATCTTTGCCAGCTCAAATTTCATATAACATAAAACCGAGGGAATGATCACTTTTCAGACTTGTGGTGACATTAGCTTATGCACAATCCTGTCTTTGCCGCCTTGAATTTGGCGACTAGATAAAGCTAACCGCAGATCCTGAGCATCGCAACCCATCAAGTTGGTAACAGCTGCAATATTTACCCAACTTAGTTAAAAAGCTCTAAAAAACAATGACTTGGTTCCCCCTTTTTCTGTAGCAAGTTACCAGCACTAGAATTTAAACAGGTAACTTCACAGACAGATCAATATATTGTGTAATTATAAGAATTTTACACCCAAGAGCTGATGTGCATCTACAACGTCATAACAACATAATCAAGAAGAAACTCCAGTTTTGAATTGTAGAGTTCCAGAGAATAGTAAATAAGAAATTACACAATATATTGATCTGTGAAATTACCTGTTTAAATTCGAGTCCAATCAATATAACTCATTCAGGTAGAAGTTAGAGATCACATGGTCACCGAGTATCTAATTAGATCAGTCAAGCACAAATATAGAGAATCAAAGTTCTCACGAATGCCATCCATCCATTTAAGAGACCTAAGGATGTCTAAATGTCCATGAACCCCAATCTATAGTTTTTGGCTCTTCAACCATGTCAACATGAATGTATGTTTCTGTTACAGTCGAATCTAGCAATGTCACTAAAGAGATACTACTTTTCAAATATATTACCGAAATCAAGTTCAAGCTAAAGGAGATTAGAAAAGACATTACCTTACCTATACAAGAAAATCATGAAGCCACAAGCGCAACGGCAGAGACCATTCCAACAGCATCACAAATCCTTTTCTACACTGATGTCATAAGAGAATACATGGAGCAGCATCGCCAGCAAACAAATGCTTACAACATGAGATTACAGATAGATTGGCGCATGGGATTGTTGGAGATAATAGTCCCACATTAACTAACCTCCTAGACTAGATCCTTCGTATAAACATGAGGGCACTTCACTCATTGTCAATTAATTTTGAGTTAGATATTCAAGTGTTAATATAGTATTAAAGCTAGGCCTAGGCCCAATATATGATGTAAGAACGTAAGACCCACCCAAGAAGGAGGCAGGCAACCATACAGTGGTCCACGTTTAGAGGACTCAAAAAAAGCCCTACATGTGGAGGGGGAGCATGTTAGAGATAATAATCCCACATTGATTAACCTATTCTAGATCCTCTATATAAGCATAAGGGCTATTCCATTCATTGGTTTTAAGTTGGATGTCCAAGTGCGAATAGAGATGTGGTTCGGTTCTAGCCAGGGGGTTTTGTTTGGATGTTATGAGCTGGAGTATCAACAAAAAAAATACAGATAAGATTGGCGCATCCTTAGATATACAATGACAGTCCGTGAGTCGAACCATGATCGAGCAAGCACCCTAGTATGTTTTTAAGAGTATACAGAAAATACATTCAAGACTGTCTTCTTGATTTACTATACTACTAGTAATCTTTGCAAGAACAATTTCCATTAGCGAAATGATGAAAACGAGTCAAGTCTCTCATTATTATCTCTCTGTTGGTAGTTTTAGAAACAAATTTAGCGAAGTTATGACAGTCCAAACAGACCATTAAGTTCTTAGAGACGCACAATGTCGTTCCAGGACTAGTATTGATAATACCAAATGCGATCGCGTGTTTCTCACTATGACTCTGAAATTGTTGCTCTTAAATCCAATGGCATTGTCTTGAAGGATCTAATTCTAACAGGTAACCTTGTTCCTTTGCCAATAGGCTTAAATCTTCCAATAATCTGTAAAATTCTTTCATTTGTGAATGAGAAGTCTCTTCTGTGCCAAATCTATATATCTTTTGGTTTGTCTCGAGTGTACTCCATCCAGGAGTCTTTCTTAGACCGATATTTCTCATCCTGGATCTTAACTTTCTGAATTCATCCAAATTTCCACCTTTTGCATAAGTATTAGATAGTAATATATAGTATCCTGAATTATCTGGTTCAAGTTCTAAAATGTTTTGCTGAATGCTTTCAATCATGTCCATTCTCCTATGTATTCGGCATCCATTCAATAAAGCTCCCCAAATGCTTGCACTGGGAGGAATTGGCACAGACATAATGAATTCGAATGCAGTTTCGATATCACCAGCTCGACTAAGAAGATCAACCATATAAACATAATGTCCTAACTCAGGCTCAATATGAAGTGTTTTATCATCAAATGGAAATAGAACTTACCCTCTTCTATAAACGCACCACGATTTGGGGCTGTATCCCCAAATCTACCATTTGATGAAAGAGTGCGATTGATATTTCAACACGGCCATGAATTCCATAACCAGCTATCATGGCAGTCCAAGTAACCAAAGACTTCTCTAGCATGTTATCAAAAACCGCTTTAGCCATTCCAAGATCTCCACATTTGGAATACATATCAATCAAAGCTGAATCAACATGAAACTTCATTTCTAGACCACATGTAATAAGCTTATTATGAAACCATTTCCCCTTTTTAAGATAACCTAAATGAGAACAAGCTTGAATTGCACCTAAGAAGGTCACCTCATTCATCTCAAGACCTTGGAAGTACATTTGATCCAAAAGACTGACTGCTTCTACTGAATTACCATTCAGAGCAAACCCATTTAACATTGAATTCCAAGTTATAACAGTCTTCGGCTGCATTTCTTTAAATTTCATGTATGCATTATCTACATACCCACATTTACAGTACATGTCTATGAGTGCGTTATGAACATATTCATTAGAATCCAACCCTGTTTTGGAAATGTGGCCATGAATTTGAATGCCTGGGTTAGAAAAACCAATTTCCCCACACGCTGAAAGAGAACTTGCTATGGTAAATGAATCTGGTAATAGTCCTTTTATGTGGAGCTGAACAAAGAAATCCAATGCCTCTTCAGATAAACCATTTCTAGCATAAACCGCTATAATAGTATTCCATAACACTATATTTTTATCTCGGACTACATCAAACACACTTTGACAACTTTTAAGCTTTCCACAACTGGCATGCATCTCTAAAAGTGAAGATCCAACCACATCGAAATCAGGATCTAAACAACGTCTGATAACAAAACCATGTATAGATTCCCCTTGTGTAATCAAACCAAGTCGAGAACAAGATAAAAGAATATTCATTATAGTTACTGAACTGGGTTCTACATCAAATTCTTGCATCTCTAAAAAAACATTCAGCGCTTGTCGAAAACGAGCTTGTTGATTGTAGCAGGATATCATGGCGGTGTATGAAACAGTAGTCTTAGCATTACTCGATCGCTTATACATGATCTCCGCACTCTTTAAGTCTCCACACTTACTATACATAACAATCATTGAATTCTCCAACGACTCAACGATTTGAATTCTATTCCTAACTATATAACAATGAACAGATTTCGCCAACTTACAACAACCCACGTCAGAACGAGCTTCTGTTACACTAAGCATTGTTACTGAATCAACATTAATTCCTTCCAGAACCATTTGATAAAATAACTCTAAACCTTCAATCACTTTTTCATTTTTAATATAACTTAAGATCATTGAGCTCCAAGTAACCAAGCCTTTTACAAGAATATAACCGAACACTTTACGTGCAAAATCTAAACTGCCTCCTCTTTCTCCACCATACATACAAAGCAATGAAGTCTGTACAACTTGATCAAATTCAAACCCACTTTTAATAATTCTCCCATGAATTTTCTTACCCAAACTTACATCACCAAGACCAGAACAAGATTTAACAAGTGATGGAAATATAAAACTACATCATTGAGTTTGATGATTATATAACATTTCATTGAAAATTGAAATAGCTTCTTTATACATAGAAATCCAAACATAACTTTTGATTAGTACACCACACATGAATGAATCTGGATTTTGGAAAGAATTAAATACAATTTGAGAAGATTCAAGGTTACCCATTTTAGCATAAGTTTCAATGAGTTTAGTTGAAGCAAGGGGATTTCTTTGGAATCCATATACTAATAGATACCCATGAAGTTGTGAGAGTCTTTCTTTTATTTTTCGTACAAAAATAATAACCTCATGACACAGGAAAGACTGCGATTTTGACCTAGCCATCAGGCCCCTCACGGTGATTCAAGTTCTTTTTTTTTGAAATTAACACACTTTATTAACAAACACTAAAATCTATAAAAGGATAAGAGTTCTTCAGTTATACATGGTGGGAGATTTAGCGATTGATTGTGAATATTAGACTTCCTGGCTAATTTAGTTAAGGCATCAGCAGCCTCATTGTGTTTGTGACTAACATATTTACAAAAAGAACTTGAAAAAGCCGATAGACCGTTATTACAATCCTGGAGATAAGATGACAGTGTCCAACTGGTATTTGAAAATTCTCCATTGATTGCATTAGTTAGAGAGAGATTGTCAGTGATGAAAATAGCCTTGTCTTTTTGCAATTCATTAGCCCAGTCAATGGCAAGGCTTGTGCTTCAGCTTCTATTACTGATTCTGCAAAAGTGGTCCAGCACCTGGCAGCTGCGAACTGTCCATTTGATTCATAGAAGACAATGCTGCAACCTGCAAGATTGGAGTTTTTTCCAATGGAAGCATCAACAAACATAAGTATACTGTCTTTATGTGCATGTCGTAAAGAAGGTGTAAAAGCATGTTTATGATTCTTGGATTTCTGTATTGAAAGATTAATATTCAGTTTTTTATAAAGAGATTAAAGTTGATTCATAGCCTCAACATGTATGCCTACCTGATGAATGACAGATAAAGGATTAGGATTTATACTATCAAAACTAACTTTACATCTAATTTCTAAATTTTAAATATGCCAAAGTATTGCTACATATAATTGTTGAGCCTTAATAGAATCTGAAGTAGGTTTTATAGAAAACCAGCTCATGATCCAATCTCTTAAGGAAGAAAAAGAAGTTATGACAGAGAATGATTCAGCGCACAAAGCAAACCAAATGGCTCTGGCAAAAGAGCAAGAGAAAAAAATATGATCAAAAGTTTCCCTTTCTGAACTACAAAGAGGACATAAATCATCAGAAACAATACCAAACACATACATAGAAGATTTAAGAGGTAACATGTTGTGTAGACATTTCCAAATAAAAAGTCTAAACTTAGGCAAAGTTTCCATGTGCCAAAGCCTTAACCATTGTTTCTGCTCCTGTACAGAGTAATGACATTGAGTAGATATAACACCATTATACACATACTTTATAGTAAAAATACCAGAAGTAGTTAAATTCCATCTAATGCAATCTTGACCTAATCTAGGAATTCTAATTCTAGTAATATTATCAATCTGAACTGGTGAAAATAGCTCAGCAAGGGCTGACATATCCCATTCTTTATCAGTTTGGTCTATAAGTTGAGAAACACAAGTGTAATCCTGTAAATGATATTCAGTATGCCTCTCTAAAATTGAAGCATTGGCATCAATCCATTTGTCAGACCAAATACTTATATTATGATCATCCCCTATTCCCCAAATATAATGTTTTTTAACAATTTCAAACACTTTTGTGATTCATTTCCAAATCCAAGAAGCTTGCTTCTTAGAGATATAATGAAAGGAGAATGTTTTTTTTTATAATATTTAGATTTCAGAACTCTTACCCACAAGTCATCTGGAGAATTGATCAATCTCCAGGCCATTTTAGTAAGCATGGTAAGATTGAATTTAGATAAATTTTTGAAACCCATACCTCCTTGTTTTTTAGGCAAGCAAACTGTTTTCCGAGCTTTTGGATTCAAACCCTTCTTTTTTGGTTTATGCCCCCACCAATACCTTCTTTGTAAAGTATTTAACTATTTTATAATCTCATTAGGTAAAGGAAAACAAGACATTTGGTAAAGAGCAATAGAGTTTAACACATATTGAATTTGAACGACTCTTCCATCTTGTGAAATGAATTTTTCTTACCAACCATTCAATCTAGATTGCATGTTCTGCACTAAAGGTTCAAAACTTTCTATCTTAAACCTGTTGAGGAATATAGGCCCACCTAAAAATCTGATAATTTCATGGGTGTCATATGAAGCATACTTGCAATTTCTGTCTTTCTATGAGATGTCATTTTTTCACTAAAAGTCACTGAACTTTTATTAGGATTTATAACTTGACCAGATGCTTTACTAAATCTCTCTAAGAGAGTGTAGGCATACTGAAGTTCAGATTTTTTTGCTTTAAGAAACAATAATATATCATCAGCAAAAAACAAATGGGAAATAATAGGTCCAGATGGTGCAGGTTTCACACCATGAATATGTTTATGACTTTGAGCATATAAAAATAAACGAGAGAGTGCATCCATGCAAATGATGAATAAGTAAGGAGATAACTATCTCCTTGTTTGATGCCTCTAGAGGGTTAAAAAGGTTTACAAGGAGACCCATTTAAAAGCAAAGAAATTGAAGTTGTACTTATGCATTGCATTATCATGCCACACCAAGCAGTATCAAAACCAAGTTGTTTTAGGATATCATAAATGAATGATCATTCTATCCTATCAAATGCTTTTGACATATTTATCTTTATAGATACATCACCATATCTATCCTTGCATTTTTTTATTGTATCTAGCAGTTCATGAGCTATCACTATGTTGTCTTGTATATGTATGCCAGGTACAAATACAGCTTGATATGGGGAAATTATCTTGGCTATTATAGGTTGCATTCTATTTACCATAATCTTGGTGATAATTTTATATGTGGCATTGCATAAGATGATTGGCCTATATTCACTAGGTGTAGCATGGCACTCATTCTTTGGGATAAGCACTTGAAAAGTAGAATTCATACTAGAATCTAACTCCTGAGTAATAAAAAAATATTGCACAAGATTAATTACATCATGTTGTACTTGTTTCCAACAATGTTTATAAAATACAACATGAAAGCCATCAGGCCCTGGTGCCTTCCAAGAAGGCAGTTGGGCAATAGCTACTTTTATCTCAGCAGCATCAGGAACTGAGTGGTTTTTACTTGAATCAAGCATTTTGCACCCAATAATTGGGTGCAAAACATAGTCGTTGGATTAAAGTTGTCACCGGGTCAGGTTAGGGTCGCACCTAGGCGGGTTGGTCGGGTCACGGGTTCACTTTGTCCAATCCTAACCCGCCTGCTGCTATCTACGAGTCCTATTAGAAGAGAAAAAAATAAAATAAAAATAAAAATAAAAAATTCTAAAAGAAGAAGCGACATTTCGTTTTTGTTTTCGGATGTATTTTTTCTTGACCTGAAACTTAATGATAATATCACATATCAAATCTCAGTTGTCAAGTTCTAACAAACGGTTGGGAAAATCTTGTAAAAGTCCAAAAAAATTCTCACTCTTCAGTTTTGTGGTGTTGTGGTATATAGGTTTTTTTAAGCTTTTGTTCTAGGAAAACGTCATGTGTGTGCGCCACCTAAGGATGGTTTGTACTGGGTTTCCCCATAACGGAAGGAGGGATGTTCAAAATAACAGAGTAAGAGACTTGTGTACCGGTGACAACGATGTACTTGGGTAAGAAGATACCTAAGTATACGTGTTATTCATATGGAGGATAGTCTTTTCCTATTAAAGAGAAATGTTTATTCAGAGAGAGAAAAAAAGAGCTTGTTTTAGGGTTATATTATGTATTGGGATCAGAGCATGTACCCCTTTTTCATTTTCAAGGTTTTATAGAGTCTTTGAATTAACTTCATTTATTCCCATGGAAACCGATCAATCAGAAGTTTATAATTATCAATTTCATTTTACTCAACTTGAAAATCAAAATCTTAAAGTAGGGTTTAATATTTTTGGTTTCCACCTGATTATTATTGATATTCTCTTTTTAGTACTAAGGTTGTAAGAAGGAATTCTTTGATGGATAAGTTCAAAAGTTTTTCTTTATCACTTTTCCTAGGAAACAAATTTGGACGTGCACATCCTAACACCCAATGAGAAAAGCTCACAACTAACCCAACAATATTTCAGGTTAAGCTCAAAGCCCATAAATCATAATTTACAATGTTCAACACAGAAGCTAACTTAACATTATCAAACAGAAGTCACATAATATCAAATTTTTAATAGCCAATTTTTAATAGCCAATTTTTAATAAATATTAAGAGTTATACAGCTGTATGGTTGTTCCTAGAGCCGATCCTGACCATGTGCAAACTTGATTATAGGGCCTTTTATAAAGTTAATTTTTTATTTCTCTAATAATTTTTTATCCACAAACAAGAACAAATATATGATGTTGAAATCTCAAAAGATATATGCATGGATATTACACTAATATTTGTACTTGAGGATCAAATGGTTGTTTGTAGAGCTAAATCAAAATTATAATATTGTATTTGAAAACTTTTTTAAAGACCTAAAGAAGGTTCGTATAATTAAACGTTAAGGTATATAGATAAGATGGATAATTATAAGCATCAGTTAATCCCTAACTCAATGGATTAGGTTTTATCCTTGCACAAGACTTGTCATAAACGAATTTTAAGAATTTTTCTGAAAATGTGTATTGGACGTACTGTGCTTGGAATGTGTATCGGACGTATTAAGCTTGGACTAAAACTAAAAAGGCCTCGCTAGAGCTGAGCTCTGTGCGTTCGCACATGTAGCACTGCCTCAAGAACGGCTGGTTGTTCCGTAAATATGAAGATGTTAACAACTAAAATCTTGTAACTACACTTAATTAGGGCTGCATAAATCCGACCCAACCCGCCCACCCGACCCGCACCCGCCCAATTTTATCCGATCCGCCGATAAACGGGTCGGGCACGGATGGTTTTTTTAACCCGTCTTCTGGCGAGTCGGGTGCGGGTCATACCTCCTCTCACCCGACCCGACCCGACCCTCCCACCCTCCAGAGAATCACACGTGCCTTTCGCACGCCGCGAGGGATTGATTTGACACGTTGATTTAACTGCAAATGCATAGTTTGACATGGAAGAGTTTCCATTTGGTTTTACTAAAGGAAGTTATTCTGACCACAGAAGAAAAGGATACATAGTTTGACACGGCTAGTCTCCATTATATTTTGAGGCCAATTTTTTTATGAAATTTTTGACCCACAACACAAATTTGTAGTATAACTGTGTTAGCAAATTTAACTGACTTGATTTACATTTTAGCGAACTTAACTGGCTTGTTTATTCAAGCATATTTACTCTTGGGTTCATTCAGCTTCATATATGGTTGATTAGTCATATTGTAAGTATCAAAACCAAAATCTAAATATCTGCAACTAAATTATACTCTTAAGGTACTAGATGCCTCAAATAAATTGCCCAAAGATATTTGTGAGCATTTTACATTGTTGATATTTGTATCACATCATTTGTAGCTTTATTATGTTCTTCATTCACACATATACAGGAGTTCTATGTTTTGTTTTCTTGTTGGTGCATTTGAGCTTAATCAGTATATGTATTTTTTGTTGTTCCATGGGCTGACTTTAACAATCCATAACTATAGGCTATAGTATCTACATCTGTTGAGCATGATCTTGGACAAGTATCTACTTTGTCATTTGGCCTTCGGGTATATGCACTCTGACTGTCATGGGCAGTAATTCTTATTTAGTTAGTGCTTTAGCTGATTCAGAGAGATGTGTCCATGATTTATTGTGTTAGACTTATTGTTTGTAGAGACACCCTTGCTGCATGTCAAAAATAGTATGCTCTTACTCATCTCTAATCTTCATTTTCATATTTACAGCTCTCTTCGACACGTATCTAGCTTTCTCTTTTGTCTGCAACAAAGTAAGGTTTTTTCTACTTCTCGACTTACCACGATGGTTGAAATCTCAGAAGATGACGTTAGTTCAGATCTTCCACTTGTACAAGGAATTCCATCACAATCGCAAATGGGACCTCCACCTCAACGTCCACCGAATTTCATAGCGGGGACAAAGAGTACAGCTGAGTCATCCGCGGCACCATCTTCTCAACCTTCATCATCTTGCATCGTAAGCGACAGTTCAAATAAGAAGCCTAGAGTTGGTGAGAAGAAATCTTGGGTATGGAATCACTTTGATATTATAGAAGATGGTGTTAAAGCAAAGTGTAAGCACTGTCCAAAGGTCGGGGTAGTTACAAGATTGGTGGTAAAACACATGGGACTACCAATCTTTCTCATCATTTAGAGAAGTGTATTGAGTATAAGAAATCAGTTAATAAGGAACAGGGAGGACAACAAACACTTGGTTTTCAGCCGTGCAAGCCGGGAGAGGAACCACAGTTGGTGGGGGTCACTTTTTCTCAAGAAGGATGTAGGAGAGCGCTGGTTAGCTTTATTATTACAGATGAAATGGCTTTTAGAATTATTGAAGGTGAAGGTTTTAGGGCTTACAGTAAGTATCTTGAGCCGAGATTTAAGATTCCAAGTTGTATGACAGTGTATCGTGATATCTTCACGTTGTTTTTGAATGAAAAGGTTAAATTGATAAGTTATTTCAAGATAAATAAGACAAGGGTGTCTTACTACTGATACTTGCACATCGATGCATAACTACAATTACATGGTTGTAACGTCCCATTTTATTGATCGGGAATGGAAGCTGCATAAAAGAATCATCTGTTTTTGTTTGATTGAGAGTCATGAAGGTAAAAAAATTGGTAAGGCTTTAGAGAAATGTTTGCTGGAGTGGGGGCTTGAGAGGGTGTTCACTGTCACTCTTGATAATGCATCTGCAAATAAAACTGTTATTGAGTATTTGAGTAAAAGAGTTGTTAGTTGGGGTTTTTCATTACTTGGAGCTAAATTTTTGTATGTTAGATGTGCGGCTCACATACTTGCTCTTTTCGTTAAGGATGGTTTGAAAAAGTATCATACATCAATTCTCAGAATCAGGGCAGTGGTAAAGTATGTCACGAAATCTCCCGCAAGATTGAAGAAGTTTATGGATGTTGCTGAGATGGAAAGGATAGATTGTAAAAAAGGTTTGATTTTGGATGTGAAAACGCGGTGGAATTCTACTTATTTGATGTTGGTTGCTGCAGAGAGGTATGAAAAAGCTTTTGAAAGGCTACATGAGTCAGATTGGGCATTCCGTGAGAAGTTTTGTTATGATATTCTGGTACCATCTTTTTTTATGGGTGACGGTGTTGACAATGTTGATCTAGATGCTGGTTTTGATCTAGATTCTGAAGATGAAGAAGAAGAAGTCGATACTCCAGAAGAAGAAGTAGATGTTGCTCTTAGAAAATCCAAGAAGAAGAAAAGGCCTCCAGTGCATGCTCCTGAAAGATATGATTGGTGCAATGCCAGAGTTATGATTCAGTTTCTAAAGGTATTCTACGAATCAACTGTTGCTTTTTCAGCTTCTAAATATGTTACTTCCCACTCATTCTTATTGGAACTCGGTACTGTTCGTCAAGAATTAGACGATTGGAAAAATAGATGCGAGGATCCTTTCTTAAGTTACATGGGCGATTTAATGTTGCTCAAGTACAACAAGTATTGGGGAGAATATGAAAAAATGAATTCGTTGATGTTTATTGTTGTACTTCTGGATCCACGAGAGAAAGAACAAGGATTGTATGTGACTGTTGAAGATTTAGTTGTGCATTACCACCCTGTGACAAAACAAAGAAGGGTAAAAGTTTGGGTTGATAAAGTGTGATATCTTCATCCGAGTCTTTAGGTAACTTTAGTTCTACTTCTGCTCAAGGTTCTTCTGCTTCTAGCAAGGGTAAGTATATGGAAGGAAGAAATAAACGCAAAAGCCAATTGAGTACTGTGGAGGATCATGGAGATATGAGGTGGAAAGATACTTGGCTGAGCCTATCTATTCTCCAATCAATGAGGATTCTTCTTTTGATATATTAATTTGGAGGAAGATCAACTCTGCGAGGTTTGACATTTTTCCACTCATAGCCAAAGATATATTTGCTATACCTGTTTCTTCTGTTGCTTCTGAATCATCTTTTAGTACCGGAAAACGACTTTTTGGATCCTTTTCGAAGTTCCTTAAAGCCTAGAACACTTGAGGCATTAATTTTATTGCAAAATTGGTTACGTACACCAATTGAAAAAGATTCTTCTAGCCTTGGAGTCTAGGAGGAGGAGGTTGATGTTCTTGAGTCGGGTATAATTTGTACTTCATGGTTCTTAACTTCTTATACTATTATTACTATTTGTATTTTTATTTTATTTTCATTCTAATTGTTCATTACTTTTGTTGCAGAGTTATTTAGTAACCTTGCTGCTTCTTCCATCATCATAGATGATGATTGAATCTTATTCGGTGACCTGGAGGAGGAAGTTTTAAGTTAGGTTGTTCCTATGTCATCCTGCGGCAGTTGATTCTGGCGAGTTCTTAAACTTAAAACTCTTGCTTTTCTTTTAAGTATGTGATTGTTTTCTTTCAACTGTAGACAATCCTAAGTTACAGAATTTTTCTTTCATACAACTCTTTTCTTTCATACAACTCTTTTGTTTCATAGTCTGTAACTTATTGAACTTTTGGATGGGTATGGTTACAGTCTTACAGAACTTTGAATGGGTATGGAACTTTTTAGAACTTTGAATGGGTATGGTTACAGTCTTACAGAACTTTGAATGGATTGGAACTTGTTTCAACTGTGTCTGTACAGTGCCTGGAAATGTCTTTTTGCTGGAATAGTGCCGATATGTTTGATATTTTTGTATCTGTACACTGCCTGGAATTTTTGTGTATGTGACTGTTTTAAAATTTTAATGTATGTGAGTTCATGTGACTGTTTTCTTTCAAGTTCAATTGTAGACAACAGAACAGAACTTAAGATTCAGGAACAGAACAGAACTGTAGGCTTCAGGAACAGAACAGAACTTAAGATTTGTGGAGTCTGGGCGGGTAACCCGCGGTCACTTGCACCCGAACCGACCCGTCCTTCGGCGGGTTGGGTGCGGGTGAAAAATCAAGTCACCCGCCAACTGGCGGGTCGGGTGCGGGTGGGGCCAAACCCGACCCGACCCACCCGATGTGCAGCCCTACACTTAACTAGCCAATAGTCAAAAGACAAATTTTTGGGTCGTTAAATCTTTGGTCAAGGTAAGGTTTACCAAAATTAGCCCAATTAACTGACTTGAATAATTACCACGGATGTTTTTTAATACATGCCAATAACACGTGATTAGTGATATAGACATTTATGTGTCTAATTTGCTCTCAACTTTTATAGTGTTGAACTCATTTTGTACTAATATTGTCAATTTATTGTATTTGTAGGTATTTTTCAAGAAATAAACATTTGGAAAAAATTGGCTCAGAAAATACTAAAGACACCCTTCCAGAATTTATAAAGGCACACATGCCTTGGATTACGGGCACCCACCTAATTCAAATTCAAAATTAAGCGGGAAACTATTTTTCTACGTGAGTGACTTATACGATCTTGAGAATATTTGGAAGAATCTTTAAGACAAGAATATTTTTTCTTGCCTTATTAATAGGATTTGTACAAGATTGGATAACTTTAAATCAAAGAAAAATCTCGTCACTTGCCAAAGTCAGTTACGATTAAGAAGGATACAAAATATTCTCGGCTATTTTGATTCGACTTGAAAAGAGAAGATTTTAGTCTCAAGACGAGGCAACAACATCATCTTTCGTGTTCTAATTATGAAAACATGATAAAATCATGATATCACCGAGAGACTGAATCGAAGAAGAAAGTAAATGCAGAGAATATTTCTCATCAATGAAAAGGTATGTGAAGATTAAATGAGGAGATTTGGGAGGTGTTATGGGTGTAGAAAAGAGTGTCGAGGGTCATAGAGTGAGGTAAATAGTATTGGGAGAGCTCAGAAGAAGCCATAGATTGAAAGAAAAATTCCAGGAAAATATTTTTTCTGCTGTTGTAAAGAAGAAGACGAAGAACAAAGGCTCCAGAAAACTGTCGTTGGAACTGTCGTTGAACCCGTTGTTTATACTTTTGAATTTCTGAAGCGTCCCTGGTCCATTCTTTATTTCTCTTTAGTAACGCAGAGAACAGTCTCTGTAACGCTTATAAGCGTATCTGTTCTCCTGTGTTACCTCTATTTCATTATTGTAAACACTTTTTGAGCTATGAAAATCTATTTTGAGGGTGTTTCCAATACAATGAGGAGCTAAACCCCATCTCTGAGGCGACGGAGGAAGCTAATTTTCCAAAGATTATGTGGTAATGTTTATTTAATTAATCTATGCAATTTATTTATGATTAATAGCCTTGGGTAAAAATTGAATTAATTATTTTCTTTAAGCAATTGTGATTTCGTCAGATGGTACATGCTTTGGCCTAGGTTTTAGATGTTCCATGCTTTTGTTATACAATTGTTCTTTCAAAAATCTACTTGTTGCTATATTTTAGAATCAAATTAAACGTAGAATTGCATAATTATAATTATTGAATTTAATCATTTAAAAAATTAGAAATTAGTGGAATCCTAGCCTCAGTTTTCTCTCAACTTCATTATCAAATTTATTTGAGTTTTGCTATTTTTAGTCTTAGAAATTAGATTTAAAAACAATTTTTCACAACTTCAAAAACAAACCCTATTTACCACAATCTACAACCACATCAATTAACTCCGTGTTGGTATTAGTATTCAATGTTGAGTTTTTACAATCCAGATCGAGACTAATTTTTACATCATGGTTAGGTCCTCCATGGTGGGCTTTGGAAAGGAAAGTCGCAAAATTTAGTCAAACAGGAAAAGATGACTCATGTCCTCTCATGTTTCCAGTTGTAAAAAAGTAATTAACATAAACTCCATTTGTCATCTTCCCTGAAATGCGCATGAAGTGATTAGACACTTTCAGGGAAAACCAAAAGATGCAATTAACAGTCATAAGGAGATATATAAAATCAATGGGATATATCTCAATTAATGATAATTATGATGGTTGAATTACTACTTAACCCTAATGTTTTCTTTTAAAGGAAAAAAAGGGTAAAGTTGCAGCCGCAATATTCACCAATTAGGTTAATCCCTTCATATCCAAATATCAAACACAATAAATAGAAATGACAAATATATGGTATATTAGCAAAGATGGCATATGATACGAAACTTCTGAAGTATTGCATGGACTCGATTTTGAATATAAATCTATTGTAGTGATTCGTGGGGTCCCTTAAGAAGAGTATTTAAGCAACGATGATCCTGATGTTATTGAGCTTCCTCATCCAACAAATGGTGGTGGCATTCCCCTCGGATTTGAAAGATTTTGAAAAATGGATTTGGGAGATAGAGATGTCATTGAGATTATAAGTGGTGAAGGTGAAAATGAAACCTCTTGGAAGGTAAAGGTACACATGAAGACTAAGAAACAGAGAATTAATGATGATGAGTGATGTTTGTATGTGGGTAGTGAGAGTAGGGGTTATAAGGTTGCTGATGAGGGGGTTTCCATTTTAAGTGTTTCTCAATTCGTTGTGGAAAATTTGTTCTTCTTCCACATGAAGTTGCTACAAGGATTAGAGCATATTTTGCAACACAGATTGGAGTACGACCTCGTTCTTGCCTAATCCTTAGTCAGGTTCCAGTTAAACTTGACATTCCAGCTCCAAAACAAGCATTTGAGTATTTTTCCATGTTTTCCTTTGTTCCTGAGAAATATTGAATATGAATTAATAAGAAGAAGATTAGAACAAAAGAATGATTGTGTTGAAAAGGATGAAAATCAATAATACAGATTGTATTCAGACAGAGTATATTAAGGACATGACCCCTTCATATAGCTCACTAACTAACACAGTCAGTCTTGGATAATTGACAATACACATGACTTAGGTCAATACAGTTTGACCATTATAAATTGACTCTTACTCCTTATTAGCCCCCCTCAAACTGATAGTACAAACAGTCCTGCATACTGAGCACATACTTAACTCATAAAGAGGAGAAAATAGTAGAAAAAGAATGAATAACAAACACACTTCAAACTTTAAAAGTAAAGAATTACAGTTCTGTTATTTGAACTGTAGAAGAAGCAGTAGAAGTATCAGTAGTATTGTCCAAATCCAAGTCAGAAATCCCCAATAGTTTATGAAGTAAAGAAGTAAAGCTTGGTGCACACAAGCCTTTAGTGAATAAATTTGCTAACTGAGCTTCAAAAGACATATGTTAAATAGTAAGAAAACCATTTGCTATGAGTTCCCTAACCACATGGTATTGCACACCTATGTGCTTGGACCTGATATAAAAAACAGGATTAGCAGAAAGATAAATTGCACTAGTATTATCACAATATAGTGTAATTGGCTTAACAACTGAAATAAGTAACTCAGATAATAAAGAATCAAGCCATTCTAATTCTACAGTTGCAAGTGATAGACACTTATAGTCTGCTTCAGTTGTAGATGTTGAGACAGTTTGATGCTTCTTACTAGACCATGAAATCAAAGAATTTCCCAGAAAAACAGCATAACCACAAGTAGACCTAGCTGTTTTAGGACAATTACCCAATCTGAATCTGTATATGCCTTTAAACATTGAATATCCCTTTTTCTCATTGTAATACCATAACCTATTGTACCTTTCAAATACCTTAATATCCTCTTTACTAACATCTGATGAACATCAGTTGGTGCATGCATATAGTGACTCACATAACTGACAATACACAGGATTTAGGTCAAACAGTTTGACCATTATAAATTGACTCCTTCAAATGACAAATATGATTAGGAAACTCTGAGTTAATGAAACCTTGTGGTTGTTTCATGTACACATTTTCAGTCGAATATTCATGTAAGAAAGCATTAGAAACATCTAACTGCTTTATTGTCCAACCTCTAGTAACAGCTATAGTTAACACCAATCTCACAGTTGTTGACTTAACCACAAAACTAAAAGTTTCTCCATAATATATACCATCTTGTTGATAAAAACCTTGTACTACAAACCTTGATTTATATCTATCAATGGTTCCATTTGATTTTAACTTTATCTAGTAAACCCACTTACAACCTAAAAATATTCATATGTGGTTCAGGTACAACATATTCCCATGTACCATTGTTCATCAAAGAATCATATTCATCTTTCATAGACATTTTCTATTTAGGATTATTAAAAGCAGTTTTGAAGCTTTTGGGTTCAGATGGTGTACTCAACAAAGAAGTAAAAGCATAAGAAATAGGATGTTTGACAGCATGATATGGAACATGATCAGGAAAGAACTTAGGTTTTGAAATTATTCTTTGGGATCTAGTAATGATTGTAGATGGAAATTTTTTTTCAGTAGGTGATAGAAGTTCAGTAATAATCTTAGAGTCAACATTAGCTTCTGAAGTGAAATAAAATTCTTTTTCAGAGAACACAACATGTCTAGAAATATAAGTTCTCTTTGAAACTGGATTATAATATTTATAACACTTATGCAAAGAACTATATCCTATGAAAATACATCTGACATTTTTAGTTGACAATTTATCAGGTCTTGAATGACCCAAAAAAGGATAGCATATACAGCCAAACACTCTCAAGGGAGAATAATCTGGAATTTCATTGTAAAGAATTTCAAATGGAGATTTATGATGAAGAACGGGAGTTGGTTTTCTATTTATAAGATATGTTGTAGCTAAAAAGGCATCATACCAATATTCTTTAGGACAAGAAGCATTGAAAAGTAAAGTGTTTTTCCATTTCAGTAATATGTATGTGCTTCCTTTCAGCAAGACCATTCTGTTCAGGGGGTTTTGGACAAGATATTCTAATTTGAATTCCACAAGAATCAAGAAAACGTTTTAGCGAACCTTTGACTAACTAACTAGCACCATCAATTTGAAAAGCTATTATTTTTATTTTAAACAAATTTTCAGTTAAACTTTTGAAATGTTGAAAATATTGTAAAACATCTTTTTTTAGTTGCATTGGATAAATCCAATGACACCCACTAAAATCATTAATAAACACAACATAATATATATATCCTGCTAATTTAGTAACAGGAGCAGGACCCCACTTATCACAATAAATCAGTGCAAGTGGAGAAGAAGAATGAGAAGATGATAATTGAAAAGGAAGTCTTTTACTCTTAGCCAACCGACAAGGATGACACAATGTGTTTGAAATTTGTGAATTGAAAATAATATTCTTTTGATCATGAAATTGTTGAACAATCTTTTATGAAGGGTGCCCTAGTCTACTATGCCATATGATAGAAGAAGCAACAAGAAAAGAAAAGGCAGAATGCACAGAATGCATAAATGTAGAAGAAGGAGGATATAAATTGTTGATCATCTTCACATGAGCAAACAAAACATTTCCTTTTAAACTCCTAATTTCTTATCCAAAAGGATCAAATATAAAATATCATGCATTGTCTTTTGTGAACCTAAATACTAGACAAAGTTTCTTGTTAGGTACATGTAACACATTATCTAGTTTAAAATTAGTTGAAGGTGTCTGAAGTGTGCTATTTCCAATAAGAGAGATAAATAATGACTTACCATTTCCAATTATGACAATATCTTAGACTTTGAAATTAGAAGTTATATGGAGTAGTGAACTCTCCCCTGTCATGTGTGTTGAAGCTCCAAAATCAGAAATCCAAACATGAGAAGAAGATGGATCATCATTAACTGCATAAATATGAGTAAAAGCTTGTTGTCCAGCACCAGTAGCTTGACTAGAAGAAACTTGAGAAAAATTAGCTTGAGTATGAAAGCTTCCTTATTATTGCTAACTTGAGTATTTACTATTCATTGGTGGTGGATGATACCTGAAGAAACATCTTGTTGCTACATGACCCCTTTTTCTACAATCTGACAATATATTTTTGAATAATCCTGAAAATATCTTCATTCACTATTTGCTATATTTATATTATTTGAAGTTGAACCATTCCGGTACTGACTGTTTGGATAATTTGAGCTTGACCCATTTTGATACTGACTATTTATGTAGTTACCACTATTACCATTTCTTTTATTTGAGCCATTTCTTGAATAAATGGCAGTTGGATTTTGATTATCAAAGATAAGGTTTCTCCCTATTTTGTGATGATGCCACAAAGATATCATACTCACTGCAACTATTCAACACAAACATCATCATATCACCATCACTCATTTTCTCTCCAATTGCTGCCAAAGAATCGGCGATAGATTTTATCTTTTGAAGATATACTACAATAGACATATTTACCTTTTTAATTTCATGTAGTTAATTACTTAACATGCTTTTCCTAGTAAGAAATTGAGTCTTCGAGCTTGTTTTAAGAAATTCCCTAATTTTCCCTAGCAGAAGATAATCCTAGAACATCTCCGCGTACTGGCTCAGTAAAAGTAGCCTTTAAACAGCTAGATACAAACCTATCTAGCCTTCTCTAAGAAACCCATTCAGGATTTGAAATTTCAACATTATCAACCATCACTTTTTATGGTGGTTCTACTTTCTCACAATCCATATACCCATAAAGATCAGTAGACACCAGGATACTCTCAATCTGATCTCTCCAGAGTAGATAATTTAAAGAATCTAGTTTAATTGAAACAAAATTCACAATATTAGAAAAAGGCAGAGAGAATGAATTACCATTCACAACAACATGTTTTTACTATTGTTGTTCTTTTGATTATACTGAAAATTATCTTGATTATTTTTGTTATTGTCGATACTAAACCACTATTGTTACTGTAATCAACAGATCTTGTTGAAACCATCAATCAATGGCCAGAAACAGAAGAATTGTTTAAGAAATTTGTTGAATGAGTTGCTGACCTAAAAAATTATTCTTGAAACTAGGAAATTATTGATAAATTTTTGTAGCTTGCAAAATTTGTTTCAAGATAGGATCATTACCCTATCTGATATCATGAGAAATATTGAATTTGAAGTTTAAAGAAGAAGATTAGAACAAAAGAATTACTGTATTGAAAGAGATGAAATCTATAATACAGATTGAAATCAGAAAGAGCATATTAAGGACATGACCTTTTAATATAGATCACTAACTAACATAGTCAGTCTTGGATAACTGACAATACACAGGACTTAGATCAATACAGTTTGACCATTATAAATTGAATCTTACTCCTTATTAGTTCCAATTAGTGTTGCATATCTTCTAGTGATTCTCCTGTATCAAGTAGGGACTTGAGCGTCCAAACGACAATCTGCTCCAATTGCAGATAGGACACACAAAGAAAATCTCATAGGATTTCATCGATTCCAGATGACAATGAATAAGAAAAAACCTTTTTTTTTCTTTTTGATTTGGATGGTGGGTTATGAAATTGGTTAGAATTGTTGTTTGTTATTTGTTGAAAGTTGGTACAATACTATTAACAACTAGATAAAAGTATCGAAAAGAACTAAGTCGAATAGTTTTTTGGTAACTTTTTGTATGGAAGTGATCTTTTGATGATGAAAGGGGTGTTTTAGAAAATGGCGGGTTGAAATAAGTTAAAATACGATATATCTATTATATAAAATAATAGTAACTTAATTATAAAAATATGTCTCATGTATTAAACACACAATAAATAAATAAATCTGATATTTTCTTGGAAAACATAAAAAATTGTGGTATAAATTGTGTCTCATCATTTTAAACCATATACTATTCAAAATTCCAAAGTTTTTATGTGTTGTGAATTCTCATCCTTGTTTGATTTATATGCGCATAGATAAAAAAAAAAATTACAAAAAAAAATGCCTTAATTTTTTTTCCACCCTATAATGGTATTTTGTGCAACTAGAAAAGCACTAGCAGAGTCCATCTTAGATGGAGTGCCTGACACTTCTCTCTCTCTCTGCTAAATAAGATCTTGCAGCAACCTTCAGCTTATCTTGGAGTACATGCTTCTTCTTTTTCTCCATGAAATAAAACTTTTTATAATCAGGATCCTTCGTAACACAATATTTCTTCAACTTTTTTTGGTACCTCCACCTAACGGAAAGTGCCATTACATTCATTAATGATTGAAAAAAATAAGATCAAAAATCTAATTTCAATTTACTTAAAAAGAACCGTACCTCATCCAATTTATGTTTCCTTCCTCCACTATTTATTGGTCTCATATTCCTCCATTTATCTTTCAAGTTAATATTGGAGAAAGAATTAAGACAAGTAGTATCTCTTAAAATGTCTTTCCATTTGGTTCCTTGCTTTTCCAACACCTTGTCCAAGGGCTACTCCTTGTGCTTTTGTCCATTTCTTCATATTTCACCTACAAACCATAAAACCTTGTCAATTAGTCTAACAAATTAATATCAAGTCAATCTAAACCATCATTTTATATATATGTAGTTTTATCTAAATTCATCTTTAATCGTAGAAAAGATAAATTGTTAACATGAAAAAGTATTATAATTAATTAATACAAGAATACAGTAAAAAAAATTGGATCATTTTGTATTACCACAATATATGATGTATTTATTATATGCAATAATATTAACTTAATTATGAAAATTTATCTCATGTGTTAAACACGCAATAAATAAATAAATAAATATGATATTTTGTTGGAAATCATGGTAAGCTGTGTCCTTTCACTTTAAACCACATTTCAATTGCTTCAATTTTCCGTATTTTAATTGTTTTATTATGTCCTTCAATTTCCACAAAGCTTAACAACCACTGGAGACTCACTATTACAGAATGTGACAGAAGTCCACTCACATTGTCAAATTTTGTACTTTAATATCTAATTTTTGTACCCGAGCCATAAGCTCCTTCACTTTATCATATTATGTACTTCAATATCTAGTTTTTACACCTAAGCCTTAAGCTCCTTCACTGTGTCATATTATGTACTTCACTATCTAATTTCTGTATTCGATCCTATTAACAATGATTTGAGTAGATAATTTCATAATAATTTTAGTGACTAAATTGTGGGGGGTGGTGGTCATTAGTAATGTTACATTGGTGGCGGTACACAGTGGTTACTGGTAACATAACACTAGCTAGTAACGACTAGTACTTTTTTATGGCCATAAAATCGCCCTAACAATCAATTTTTTTTTAATGTAATGTTATATAACCATAAGGGAACTCGGTTTCTTTCAAACCCAGCCGACGTGGGGTTCTCTGTTGGGTTAAGTTTCAACTCTCATTGTTCCAATCTAAATTGCCCTTTGGGTTTCATACCTTATCATTATGGAGTTATTTTCTTTTATATATAATTATTTTCTTCGATAAACTCATCTTTTATATAAAATAAAAACTAATAAATTATACACCCACCACCACATCAAAAAACAAAACTACAAATAAAATCTTAAAATATATCTCGTCCTTCATCCTAAATCATATATATAAAATGACAAAACACTCTGGGTGGTGTTATGGTTTTCCACTTGATGCTAGAAATAAAATAACTACAAAACAATAAATGTAATTAAAGGTATATGAAATGACAAAGTACTCCGGGTGGTGTTAAGGTTTTCCCTATGATGCTAAATTTTTATGGTATTTGCTAATGTTGGTTGGACCGACTCTAATCCCGGCGACGTCCTAATATTGTTTTTGCTTGTCTATGCCGAGTACATTTGTTGGTGGGAAGCATGCCAAGAATTGGCGGTCGAGGTTGTTGAAGTCATCGTTGGTCCCTTGCGCTAGTTGATTATACCATTCACAGGTATCTCTGATCAAAGTTTGCGGAAAGTAAAGATGTAGAGTTGTTTGGTGCTGTTCCTACTAAAGCATGACTCGAGTGTATTCTCATATAGTTGCACTAGGGAGTTGGTCCTTCTGTCGAATGGTATGTAAGTAGTTGGTGGTGTAAACTCCTGCAAGACCTTTTCAGTCGTTATTCTGATGTATATTAGTGTTTCGATGGCGGTGCTAGAAGGTAGTGTGAGTATGTTCATTGTTTGTTTCAAAATTTTTCTCGGGTTCGCATATATTGTCTCCATAAGTGCCATGTTGTTATTCATTAAAGATTGGCTTACGTGATTACAAAGTACGTTATGGTTTAGAAGTTCTATCCACACAGTATCTGATTATAAAACCAAAAGGATTGAGATACGAAAATATAACGTGAACATGAATATGGAATTATAGAAACCGAATATATATACGGACGAATACGGAAATATATAAATTAGATATAAATACATAGAAGGTTCGTGATGCCTCCAACAAGACGACTAATTTAATCTCCTTTTAGATGTTATCTAGGTAAAAGAAATCTCCCTCAAACTTAGAAAGACCTATTACGAGGTATTAAGTTTGTAAGCCAAATTCAATTAGGGTTTACTAGTCTATAAGAAAACACCATATATAAAGTTCTACTTCTAATCTATATTTCGATCAAAAAGTGTTGGTATGTGATAGACACGTTTTCGTGTCTTATTTGATCTCAATTTGTATTTTGTTAGAACTCATTTGTGTACTTATATTGTGATTTTATGTGTTTGTAGATATTTTTGGAGAATAAATAATCAAGGAAAACTGGGTTTAAAAAGTTATAAAGGCACCCACTCAGTGTTAAAGGCACCCATCCATTGGATAAGGGCACCTCTTCTTCTCAAATTCAAACAAAGAACTTGGCGGGAAACTCATTTGTGAGAATATGTTGCGAGATTTAGATGAGATTTCTTCGGTATTATGACTCGAATATTCTTTCCTTACCAAAACAAGAGTTGTACACGACTTGAACACATAAAGAATCTCGCCTGAAAGTGGTTATTTGTGTTAAAAAAGGAAACAAGAATTACTTGGCAGATATGATTTGAGAAATATTATCATATTTGTAATAAGTGAGATTTTATCTCCTTAAAACGTCCAACAGTATCTTCTCGAGTCCCTTAAATAGCATCAGCAAGCTTGAATAAAGGAATGTGAAGGGAATCAAATCGAGAAAATATTCCCGATAACATGATTCTCATTGAATAGAGGATTTCCTCGAAGATTTGAAGAAGATATTGAGTTGTTAGTCGTTTGATTATAAATAGGGGTTAAGAGGAACAAAGTGTGTGTGTTCAAAATCCCGAAAATGTTCGTGATGAAGAAGATGAAGAAAACGTTGCGATAAGGTTGAAGTTTCTGTGGCCAAAAGGTTGAAGATTCTGTTGCTAAAGCTTTTAACTTTGCAATATTTATCTTCAGTGAAATACTTTTCCCTCTGTAACAGTGAGTCTGTAACGCTTATAAACGTTGCAAAATCGATGTTGTCATTACTTTCACTCCTTTTCATCATTTGTAAACATTTTGAACCATGAATCTTTATTTTGAGAAACTGATTAATATGAGGAGCTAAACCCCTTTGCTGAGGCGACGGAGGAAGCCATTGTTCCAAGCCATTATTTCTATTTTAATTGATTTTTGCAATTTCTTTTATGATTGATTGCTTTGATTAAAATTTGATTTAAGGATTTTTATTAAGCAGTTGTGATTCCTTTTGATAGAGCATGCTTAGACTAGGGTTTTTGATGTTCTCTGCTTTCGATTTATAATTGTTACTTTGAAAATCTACTTTTGCAACATATTAGAATCACTTTAAATGTAAAGAATTGCATGAATATTGATTAGATTGAATCACTTCAATTGGTTAATGGTGAAATCCGTAACCTTAGTATTTGTGAATATTATTTTCATCTTTTGTGTATATTTTCTATTTAAAATTATTTTATTAAATCTAAAATCAATCTTCACAAGTTCGAGAGTTTGAAACCCTTACCGCTAACACAATCCCATTAATATGGGATCTAAGATTGGAATTCTAGCGAATCTTGGTTTTGATAAATAATTCTTGAATGACCTTATAGCAGAAGAGAAAGACCTTAGAATAGAAAAAAATTATTATGATTATCAAACCAAAGACTACAGGACTCAAAACTGTCAAGATGATAGATTAACCTGTGCATCACGATTCCCAACTGAAGTCTTACCCTTGTACAAGTCTCAAGAACCTCGGGTTGGAGGATAAACTCTTGTACAAGAAATACACAACGTGTCAGGGTTTAAGAAGTATGTTACAAAATTTACCCTATTTATAGTGAGTGATCAAGGCTAATAGTGGCAATGGATACGTGTATATATATATATCACATTATCCCTATCCGATATTCTTTGAAGTTATTCTTATCCGATTCGTATCCAAACGAATATCAATATTTTCCTTCCGAATCTGTATCCAAATTATCTTCTGGATATCGGATAAAATATAACAAAATTATTAATTAAATTATTTCAATTTTATTGAATAAAAATCAATTATACATAACAAAAATATATGATAAAGGTGAAAAAATAATAATTTCCTTAAGAATCTTAATTAGTTTTTTAAAAAATGGTATGTAAATGAGAAATCAAATATAGAGGATGAATTAACACATGTATAATAAATATATATTTTATTAAATATTTGAATCAAATAGTTTCGTCTGTAGATACCTTCACATTTGTATCTGTATTCGTATCCAAATTCTTATATTTTCAAATAATAAATAAGATATCCGTATCCAAATAATAATTTCAGATAATTTATGATATTTTAAACACAGATTTAGCCGGATTATTGATATTTTTTATATGTCGGATACCCATTGTCACCCTTAATTAATCAAGGCTAGGTTGTTTGATATTGAAGAAAAAAGTTTCTTACAACTCAAGTAATCTTAATGTTGCTCAGAATAAATTCTTTCCTTATGTACAAAACTAGTTTGTTCCCTTAATTAGAACTTAACTTGCATTTAGGTTCTTTCCTAAGTTTAGAAATATGAAGAATTGAAGGACAAATAATTACCTTAAGTAACTATTTCCAGGGTCCAAGCTTATAGCTCAATGGTTTCCCATCAACTCCAGTAAGGAGGAAGTCATGGGTTCAATCCCCACCATAAAGATTTGTATTCGTATTAATATAGTTCTATAGTTGGGTTTGGCGGGGTGGGTCTGGCAGTGGGGCCAGGTTGCCTGGCTGGATTCGGGTCGGGGCCTAGGTCCGGCTTTCCCGTATCAGAAAAAAAAGTAACTATTTTCATAGATAGCTAGGAGAGATTAACTTTTTACCAATTGAAAATATACTAAAAAAAGAAAGTACAATAATTGCTAAAATCAAGTCTTGGTCAAATTACATTTTAAGTTTGCGAACTCAAAAGGTAGGTTCGTGAACCTAGTTAGAAAAGAAAAAGTATTCATGAGAAAATCTCTTAACTTAGGTTCACGAACTTAAGTGAGAAAAATTCTATAAGTAAAAGTTTCTTATAACTTAGGTTCGTGAACTCAAATTGTGGATTCGCGAACTCAAGTGATATAAAGTCTCAGTAGAAGACTACTTGAATTAGGATTGCAAACTTAAGTAGTAGGTTCTCGAACCTAGTGAGAAAAAATTCTTCAGTAGAAATTCTTCTTGACTTGGATTCGCGAACTTAAAGAGTAGGTTTGTGCACTTAGACTATCATAAGTCACTAGACTTTTTTTTTCTTGATTCTGATTTTGAATTTTGACAAACGAGAGCTTGTACTATAAAACCTCTAGACTTAACCATTTGCTAGTCCGTGATAAGAACCTTCTTTGTATGTCATTCAGTACCAAAGCCTTTTTAACTTTGTTTCGATATATATAGATAGAAGGGAAAGGAGTTCAAAAGAAAAACCAGTCTTCGTTAACCTTTGATGAAGTTTTTCAATGATGTCTTCGTGGGTTCTTTAGTCTTCAGTATTCAAGAGTAACTTGAGTGAATCCTATAACTCTACTATCTAAATCCAATCTAATCTGACTACAAATCAAGAAATAGTTTTGGCATCTAAAATATGTAAACTTGACATAACATTGCATGTGGGTTCCACCGAGCATTGTTTTAATACCCAATAAAATATACTATTAAATATCAAACTTGATGACAAAAAATGAGGACTTTAAAAAAAACTGTATTAATTTGTTTGATCTTATCTAAATGATTAAATAGGTAATTCTCCTGGTAATTTCGTATGAGCAGAGAACTTCAAAATTAAGTGTAGTTGCTGGAAATATTAAACAACACCCCTGAATGAATTATAAGTTACTTAACTACAAAGAATAAGCTAAATCGTGAAGACAAGGGATATTTTAGTAAGAGAGAGAAATAGACTTCATTCATGAGAAGTGAGATCCTTGGCTTTGGGACCAACATATATATAGGGATTAAGAAGACGTACCTCCATGATCTTATGCTATTCAAGAACTATGGTATTAAATTACACTCATTCTTGGATATTTATATTCATGGGTTTGGGATCAAAGCCTTATATGGTCTTTAGATACAACATGTGAAGTAATGTGGTTGTTGAAAGGAAACCAATTTGTTGCCCATACGGAGTAGGAGTTGCAACCGGCTTGTTTGCATAGTTGAAATTTGAGCGATCTCTTAAACCTAGATTATAAGTAGGAGAAAATTGATCATACCTAGGTCTCTGATTAGGAAACACGGCATTAGCCTCGGCTTCCTCTTTATATCTAGGAACAATCACTGCAACCATACGTTGCACTATTTTCTCTATATTACTCAATAATTATTCTGATTGTGCACAATCTCGCATTTCATTGACTCTTCTGACATTTGAAATGTTTCTAATATAAAACGACGTATCTTGGAAGCCATATTCTCAATCGAACTAATTATCTACGCAATAATCTTGTAAGTAAATGTTACACTATTTTCTTTATATTACTCAACAATTATTCTGATTGTGTATAATCTCCCATTTCACTGACTCTTCTGACATTTGAAATGTTTCTAATATAAAATCACCGCATCTTTGAAGCCATATTCTCAATCGAACTAATTATTTGCATAAAAGTAACTAGGAATTACTAGCTAATCCTATATTAGGGACCCATTTAACCTCTAATCCTACACCAAAACCCGTTTTAATCATTAATCCCAAAACTTGTTTTTGGATTAGTTTTGTTAGTCACGCGTCCAATTCACGTGAGAACAATGAGAAACCGATTTTCAAAATTCCATAAATACCCCTATCTTCTACCAACTATATATTTAGCCAAAATCAAAACTTCCAAAAAAAAATCGTCAATTGTAGCTCACAGATTTTTCTTCTCTTTCTTCTCTTTCCGCTTCAGTGGTGTTTTTCAGTTTTAGGGTATCGTCAATCTCCAGGTAATTTTCTTTTAATCTACTTCTCTTATTTTTCTCCAGGTACCGTCAATCTCTGTTTTTGTTTTTTTTTAACTGAAATCATGATAATCAACTTGATTTCATGTTTTGTTTGTTTTCTTATACTGAAATCCGGATTAGAAACGTTTTCTATGATGTACATTTTGTTGAACTCCATGATTGATCTCGTTTTTTTTCGTGTTTTAGTTTTCTTTTCATCTTTTGAAACTGATTTTGTAATTGTTCTATTTTGTTCATTATATTGTCGTATTCAGTGTTTTTACATGTTGTTTGATAATAGGTTTTATTTGGTTTTCTTTTATTTTTTCAGGGAATCATGATTTTTTTTCTTTCTTTTTCTGCATGTTTTGAATGTTTCTTCAGTACATATTAATACGTACTGTTTTCCTTAACTTTTTCGATATATACTGTTTTTATAGTATACTTTTTGTGAATCAGTACATATTTTGTTTGCACTGTTTGTCTGTTATGTGTGTTTCTATAATATGTGTGATACTTCTAAAACAGTACATATTATGTTGTATTGTAGATTTTGTATTCATATCATCTTAAAGTATGTGTTTTGATTTTTATGTTTTTGTGTTATTTTATATGCATCACATTTCTTCAGGTTCAACATGTCAGGTGTTGGTTCTAATCCAAATAGCTTTTGCTACTCTCATGTATACCACAAGCAATACCACATTGCATATTTGGTTACGTTATCTTCGACTTTGGAAGATTTGAATTTTACTATTTGTAATGCGTGGAGCTGGTTGACTCCATCAACTATTGTTGTTAGTTATGTTGAAAATGGAGTGAGAGTCCCTATACTTGCTGATGTATCCCTTCAAGGTCTTGCTGCATTGCATTTTACGAAGAATTCAGATTTCTTTGAGTTGTATGTTGATGTTGTGTTATCCTGTGCATCTAAATCTTTGACAGTTAATGATATTGACAATAGTGCTGAGTTGGTTTTGAGTGCTAGGAACAGTTATTTGAAAGATTCTAAAGAGGTTGCAAGTGTTCTTTTTTCTGATGGTTGGGAGTTTTTTTGAAGATAAAAACCATCTCTTTTATGGTGGTGTTGAAGTTGTTCGGTTAGCATGTCATAAATATTGTTTGAGGACTGGATATAAGGTTAAAAAATTGAAGAATGACCTTGAGGGATTCACATCCAGATGCCGCAATGACAGTTGCTCTTGGATGCTTCACGCGGTTGCCATGAATGGGTCTTTGGATGTGTTTAAGATAAAATATTACATGGGTAGGCACACTTGTGGCGCTGGTTATAGGTTGAGGAGTCCAACTGTTTCGAGGAAGCTTGTAAATCATTTAGTTCATGAGCGTGTCAAGCACAACCCTCTCATAAAGCCGCAAGAGATTATGGATTACATTAAAGTTGGTGGAGGGATCACCATCAAGTATCACCACGCATATCATGCACTAGAGTTATCGCATGAAATGATTTTTGGTGACGATGTAAAGTCATACACTGATCTTGCTTGGTGGGTCACTGCTGTTCGGGAAACCAACCCAGGGTCTTATATTGATTTTAATTTCAACGATACAACAAAGAGATTCCATAGACTTTTTATTTTCTTTGGAGCTTGTAGAGAGGGTTATAAACTTTGTCGTCCAATGATTTTTTGTAATGCGACATTTCTTACTGGGAGGTTTAAAAGAGGTTTAATGGCTGCTACATGTCTTAATGGGAATCAAGGTAACTTTTTTATATGGTACATATTTTTGATATGTATCTGTTTTTTATGTACTTTAGGATCATACACATCATACATAAAGTACATATTGATATACACTGTAGGTATAACATATTTTTTGAAGGTGCAGACATGAAGTACATATTTGGTACGTACAGCTATATGACAACAATAAAACACATCTGTAATCAAGACATGAAGTACATATTGATATGGTTTTTTATATTTTGTTTTCCAGGTTTTTATCCTTTTGCATATGCATTAGTTCCTGGCGAAGATAATGATAATTGACATTGGTTTATGGAAAATCTTAAAAAAATTGTGGACCATCGTCCCATCACCTTTTTGAATGACCGGGGTGAAGGTTTGTTGAATGAAATTCCTGAAGTTTTCCCTGATTCTTATCATAGCTATTGTTTTTTCAACTTGAAAAAGAACTTACCCATCAGTAAGGCTGATGAAAAATATAAAGAAGTGGTGGACTGTTTTCAAAAAGCAATATATGCGCTTTCTCCAGCTAGATATGAAGAAGGTCTACAAGGAATGGTTTATCTAGGCAGGCCTTGGGTTGCTCAATACTGTCGTAACATTCCTAGGGAAAAGTGGTCTAGTGCATACTTCCCAGGTTGTAGGTATGGTCATACTTTTTCAAGCATTGCTGAGTCTTTTAATAACTGGATTCGCCGCGAGAAGAAGTTACCTCCTTGTGCTCTCTCTGACACAATCAGGTTTTATAAGTTTCTTGTAACTCTACAAGCATATATGCACTATATGTTTGTTGTTTTTTACAAAAAAATTATCATGTAGGCTTCGGGTAATGGAGTTGATGTCTGAACGTCGTGAAGAAAGTCTTTTGATGGATCCGGAACTCTTAACCCCTGTGTATCAAGCCTTGCTTGAACTACACATTCAAATTGGTCGTCCTTGAAAAGTTAGTCAGTCATATGCTCACGTCTTTGAAGTTCATTCCCCAAGGTTAGTTTTTTTAGGTAACCTGTTCTTTTGAACTGAGATATCCACTATATTCTTTTTTTGTTTGTATAGTGCAAATATCAATATATACTGCGTAAAATAATATGCTTGGTTTTCTTTGTTTTTTGCAGGTCTCATATGGTAGATCTACAGCAAAAGAGTTGTACTTGCCAAAGATGGCGCGTGTATGGTTTTCCATGCTCGTATGCTACTGCAGTCATTGCTGCATCTGGGGGAAAGTTCTTTGATTATATCGATGAATACTTCAAAGTTAGCTGTTATCGCCAGCTATATTCAAACTCTATCAGACCTGTTCCTAATCATGACAGGTAAGTTTTTAAGCAGTATATATCGATTTTTTATATGGTAGTATCATACATGAGAATGGTTTTAAGCAGTATATATAAACCATAAACTAAAACTAGCATAGTACATATTGATTTTTAATGTAACACACATCAACAAAAACTGCACAAGTATAGTAGTTTTTTCTTATTTATGTTTTTCAATATACCACAGGCCTGATGAGTATACCGCAGAAGATACTGTTCTTCCACCAATAATAGTTAGGGCTCATCCAGGAAGAAGAAAAAAGAACCGTATCAAGAGTGCATGGGAGAGGAGCAAAAATCCTGTTACATGTTCAAATTGTAAAATGAAAGCTCATCACAACAAGGCTACATGCAATGTTATCCGTCAGTATACATTACAGAATCCTGTTACGGATGAGAATTAATTTCATTACAGTTTTTTTAGTACATTTTGGATTTAAATTCTTTTTAGAAGATACTTGTTGCATTTTTTTTACGTTTCTTTTTTCAGAACTTGTTTGTGTGCCACTGAGTTATATTTCTTAATGACAGATTTTTAATTTGATGATATAAATCTTATATTTTGCTCCATCTAAAAAGATGTATGAACAATTGGTTTAATGTCATTCACTCTATAAGGGGGTCGAGGGGGCAGCGCCCCCTCGTTTTAGTAATACATTTTTATTTAATTTCAGAGTTATTAGTGATTTTTATTCTCAATATATTTTTCTTTTATTTTTTTAGTAATCTTGTAGTTGTTTCAATATGTACTTGCTTTTTTAGATTATGAATCTATTAGTTTTGAGTTTCAGGACAAAGTACATATCAATATGTATTTCATAGTACATTTTCAATATGTACTTGCTTTTAGATTATGAATCTATTGGTTCAGAGTTTCAGAACAAAGTACATATCAATATGTACTTTTTAGCACATATCAATTTGTTCTACCTTTCTATATTACTCTAAAATTAAACAGAAACCTTACAATGTTAATAAAGATCATCACATATATATATTAACATACTAACTAAAAACCAAGTTGAATATGTAGAAACCAAGTTCAATAAGTAAACAAAATAAGAAAGTTAATGAAGTAGTACCCACAAAACCCTGCATAGACCAAAAACCAAAATGTACCAACTTTTGTCCTGGGACCAAGATCTACAAAATGTACCAACTATGCAGTTAAACATGTTTTTTTCATTCAGAGGGTTCCCAACTGATTTCAGGATGAGTTGCTGTCAACAACTTGCATGCTAACTTGATTCTTTTCAGCTGAATCTTCTGCATCAGTTGTACATCATCCCCCAAACCTTTCCCATCACAATCAGTCTTTGCTCTCCTCTTTATAAAATGCATCACATAAAGAAGGAAGTCTGGCCAGATCCCTTGTTGGGGACTTTCACAGTCAGTCAACTGTACGGTGGTCATCATGTTTCTTTTGTGCTCGTCTAAAAACTGGTTGATAGGGTGGAATATGTATTCAGACATTGTCTTGGCATTTGCATAGCAATGTTCCTTGAACGCCACAGATGAGTTGTAATGTTTGAATGTTTCTGTTTTAAACTCAAACTCCAGCAGGGTCCAATGCCTGTTGCCATGGCACATTGGTACAAGTATCTTTTCAATGTCTTCGCTCATCTTCACTATTGGCATTATGATAGCATTCACCTCTGACCCTTTATTATAGTCTGGCTTTGCGACATGATACTGAAAATTGGAAACGTTTAATAGGTTATTTCACAAAAGTTTATATCAATATATACTGTTTTTCATAACCAATGTTCAAAAGTATAAAATAAGAAGAAAAAAACACATACCCAAGCAGTTGGATCCAGGTGCAACACCTTTTAAGTATTTTTTTTCTTCGGCAGCATTTGCTTTGTCTTGTTCAAAAGCCAGTTGAAGCTTATATGGAGCATAGTTTAGGAGGTCTTGCTCTAATGATCTGTTGAACACCAGATCCTTCATTGTAGTCCCGCTTAAGCATATACCACCTCCGTTCTCTATTCTCCCAGCAACAGAGCTGCACATTTAAACAAAAACACAGATATGAAGTAAGTTTTTTTTATATGTACTGCAAAACCTTCTTGATTTAAAATCAAAATGAAGGGTAGAAAGTACTTACATTCTCTTTCCGTTCTCAAAATACGGAAGTAGAATCTCTAGTTGTTCTGCTGTCATACTCTCGTAGAGTGGTGACTTGAGAAGATCCAAGAATTTTTTTCTTGGTTGCTGAGCTTTCTTAGCTTTGTTGGCTTTTGTTGTCTTTAATGTCTTCTTTCTCTTCTCAGTTCTTGGCTTTTTCTTTTCAGAAAACATACTTCCACTATCAAATAATGGATCTGTTTTCTTCCCAGGATTTGCACGGGTTACCCTTCTGCTAACCTCTTCTCTTGGCTTGACTGTCTTCTTTGCAAGAACCTTTGGTTTTGGTTTTGCTTTTTCAACAGTCATCCTGACAAGTTTGGTTGCAAGGGGAACGTCGCTTGACGTCTGGGTTGTTGTAACTTCATTTTACTGCATTTTTGAATCCATATTTTCAGTACTATATTTGAATCATATTTTTTCAAACAATGACAATAAAGGTAAATTATCACAGTTAGGGAGATATACCTCCTGGTCACTTTCTTTCTCAGGTGTTACTTGAACCGCATCTTTCTCTGGGTTTATTTGGGTTGGCTGAGCTGTAGCTTGTTGAACTTCTACACGTTGCAAATCATTTCCAAATAAATTATCAAATTGTTTGCGAATGTCAATCCCAAATAGAGTAGTATGGCTTGAAAAAATACCATTTTCTAGGCTGAGAGATTCATATTGCTCATCATAAACATCCGTGCTTGAAATGGATAAGTCTAAAAATTCTTCGAATGAGAATTTTTCAATGTCTTCAAACTTAGCCATCGCAGTAAACAAAGGGATTATCATGCCGACGAAGCTGTCTACCAGAGTTTCAACGACTTTTTCAACCTCCGGGTTCTGAGACATCTCTTTTATCGTTTCAAGACTCTGGTCAATTGCTTCAACCACCTTCTTCATTGCTTGTTGTTCAAGCCCAGCCAAATCATCCTGCAACCACAGAGTTTTTATTCATGATAGGTAAATGCATACTGATATGTACAATTATATGACAATAACAAAACACATCTGTAATCAAGTACATACTGATATGTACAGCTATATGACAATATATAAAAAACATCTGTATTCAAGTACATATTTGATATGTACAGGTATATGACAACAATAAAACACATCTTTAATCAAGTACATACTGATATGTACAGTTATATTTGATAAACACATTTTGTAATAAAGAGTGAGATTAGCCAGCATTACTTACCTGTGAGTTACTTTTCTTCTGCATCTTTTTGACCTCTTCCTCTAGGTCATATCTAGCCCATGTTTTGATAATATCAACATCAACACCACAGAACTTGCGCACTGAAGGTGGTGTTGACAATGCAACATTAAATGGCACCCTTTTGAAGGTGGTGTCACTCACATCATTTTGTTCATCTGGAGTTGATGTCTGAACAGTTGGCACGTCATCTCCCAAATCTACTCCACCTTCTATTATGTTTTCACGAAGAGGATCTGTTGGAGTAGTAGGAGATGGGAATTCTCCTGTTGGGTCAGTGCATAAATGTGTGGGACTCCCACCAAACGAGTCTGGAAACTCTCCTCCATTTTCAGTCTGCATGGGAGAATCTTTCATGAAAATGTCATGCAACATTTGCAGAAGCTTTGACGCATCAAGCGGTCCATCCTCATGCTTCATAGTGTTAGCTTCATTCCATTTCTCAAAAATTGTCTTTCTCAGATCTTCATATCTTCCTTTCCAGTTATCTTCCATATCCTTTGCTGCAGTTTCTTCTTTGTCTTCTTCTTTATCTTCTTCATTTTCATCTTCACTGTTCTCTTCTTCAACTCTTCTTGTTATTCTGTTCAGAATTTTCTTTTCTTCATTGGTGTATTGAACCTTGAAATTTTCATTGAACTGTACCAAACAACAAAATATGTACTCAGAAATATGTTATACAAAAACAAGTTTTTTCATGAGGTACATATCAGTATATACTGTAGGATAAAAAACATCATACATTCAACATATATCATTGTATACTGTATGATAACACAACATCATAAATGTAATAAATAAGTACATATTTTTCTTACCTCATATTCAGTTTTATCAATATATTTTTGGAGTTCAGCACATAATTGACAGATTCCATTTTGCAGCTCACGGAACAAACATTTTTTCTGGAATCGTCTTTATTTCCTCTGGTTCCAGCAAATATGTATGCTCTGCATACCAAATCTGTTTTGGAAAAAAAATCACAAAAAAAAAGTTAAGAGTAAATCATTATTTCATTGAGTAAACTACTAAAAAAAAATTAGTACGTATTCTTACCAACAAATAGTTCAGACACCCTGTTGTACTCTCGACTGCGTTGACATTGTCATTTAATGACTTTTCAAGGTAAGAATGTATCAAATCAGGCCATGACACATTCTTCGCAGCTTCTAGATCCTCCACAAGACCTATGTACTTTTCAGTCAAGGCATGTGCATCTTTTGTTGTAAAAAACAAAGTGATACACATGAAAAGGCATATAAGCCTTACCAAGTTTTCAGCATCTCTCACTTTTTGACTTTTTTTCTCAATATCTTCTTCACTTCCTTTTTCACTTTCTTCTTCTTCATCACTTCCAATTTCTTCATCACTTTCTTATTCTTCAACATTCTTCTCAGTTACTTGCTTTTTTCTTAGAAGTTTCAACACTTCTTCCTGTATCCTCACTCTGTTAACCTTTTTGGTCTTTGGTACATCAGCAAAGAACCTCCGGAAAAAAGCATTGTTTCTATATCCACCTCTACATGTCAGCATTATATCTTCATGTTGTATTTTTGCTGCTCTTGGGATTCCAAAGATAACACATACTTCTTCAGGAGTGGATGTTAGAATTTACGAAACTCCATGCCTTTTGAACTCAAATTTGAGCTCATCTGCAACTTTACTTCTCTTATAACACTTTATAAGAGTGGTCACAGCAGTTTCATTCTTCATCCAATGATCTGCACCCAGATTTGTGTACCAAAACATCAGAAAAAGGTTGCCATACGATTGCTCACTGATTATGCGCAACTGAGTTTCACTCAACTCAAGCTTTTCTGCCTTGATTTCTTTAACAAGCGACCAAATCCCCATGAACCCACTTTTGTAGATCTTCCTGGCAGGTGCAGGTTTTGTGGGTTTCTTCACACCAACTGCATAATGAACACACTGTCAATATCCCTACAATATATCAATATGTACTATAATATAAAACAAAGTACATATTTTTTTTATATGTTGATATGCATCTGTTATATCATGAACAAAGTATACATTGATATGTACTGATCCAATTCAAGATTAGAACAAAGTACATATCGATATATACTATCCTGTATGGAAGATGTAGATGCTTTAGTATAGAACAGTGTATATCTATATATATGCTTTTATATCTATAGCATGAACAAAGTACATATCAATATATACTTATCCAATTCAATATCTAGAACAAAGTACATATCAATATATACTTATCCAATTCAATATCTAGATGCTATAACTTTGAAAATAAGCATACACTGATATGTACTGATCAGTATATACTAAAAACCAAGTACATATCAATATTTACCCTATGCTGCATGCTAGATCTATGTGCTAAAACATGAAAAAATAAATAAACATATATTGATATGTACCCATGATGTATGCTATATCTAACTCCTACAACATGAACAAAGCAAGTTATATATTGATATGCACCAATGATATGTACCTTTTTTGGCAGAAACAGCAACACCCTTCTTCTTTTTCTGTGATGTAGATGGAGAACGAACAACAAGAGCTTTGTTCTTCTTCTTTGTAGATGGAGAATCTACAACAGCTGTTATATTTTCTTTTGATGTTGTTGGAGAATCAACAATTTTATTTTGTTTCTTCTTTTTTGATTTTGCTGGTGAATCAACAGCAGTTTGTTTCATTGTTTTTGATCTTGTTTGAGAACCAATAACTTTTGTGTTCTTTTTCTGTTTTGATTTTGCTGGAGAATCAACAACAATTTTTTTTGTTTTTTTTTTATGTTGTTGGAGAATCAACAACTTCATTCTGCTTCTTCTTTTTTGACTTTTTGGGTATAGAATCTACTTTAGAAGCTTTCTTGTTCTTTTTCTGTGGTGGAGATTTAGGAGTATCTTGTTCTTCAATTACAGTTTCCTTTATACTTCTGTTGATTTTTTGTTTTGTACCCATTTTTAGATGGATTTTTTGAAGCAGTATAATGTTGATCAGTAGGTTAGGTTTTAGTTTGTATAATGCTGTAAGAAATCAAAATGCTGCTAATCCTGTTGAGTTTCGGTTTTTGATCTCTGTTTTTAAGGTTTTGACTTTTGATTTTTGTTTTTGCCCTAGTTTTTAAGTTTCTAGGTTTTGATTTTGAGAGTAATAGAAATCGAGTGGTGTAACTGGTGTGGGTGGAGTAGATGAACGTTTTGCCCGTTAAGAAATAGAGTAGTGGAGGAGGTGGAAGACGTGGAATGTCCACACGTGAGTAGTTATGGGTAGAATGGTAAATGAGTTTTTTGAATAGGTTTTTGGACTAATGGGTAAGTACGTTTCCCGGGTGGACTAACCATAAATATGGTCCGAGTTTTTTGGACGGTCCAACAAATTTCCCGCAATCATTCACATAAATATTGAACGATGAGTGTCGGAGTGATCGATTGGTGAATGAATTGTAACCAATTATAATGAATTTCGCGTTGTTCAGCAAAATTAAGAATATTTCAAGTGTAAAAACAAACTTAAAATTGTCACTTCATACTGAAATAAGATCGTAAAGAAAGAAATATAAGGACAAGGTCCTCGATATTTGTATGACTGTAGTCTATCCAGAGTCTAATAAAATTTGCGAAAACATCAAATTTCATGCTTTGATCGTCACACTGCACAAACACAACCCAGATGGCTTAATGGAGGAAGTCTGCCATTCCGAGCCCGTTGCCGCATTTGGGTCATACAACAAGGTGCGATATCCAGGTTCTTTCTCCACCGAGAATAATAAAAGCTTATCGTCTAATATTCCAAACCGAAATCCAATCCTTGAACTTCCTGTCAGTGGTACTGGAATCATCTTCCATGAATTATCATTTGGGTTAAAGATTGTGAGTTTCCTCTGGTTTTTCCACTCCATACAAAATAGTTGCTTGCCTAACACAGCATGAGCAGTAACCATTACACACCCGTTCTTCACTTCGCACCAGGTGCGATCCTTAGGATTGTAAACATCCACAAACCTAGAATTTCCAATAGTAAAACTTGATCTCCCACCCATCACATAGAGCTTTCCCTCCATACCGTAAGCAAAGCATCCCCATCTTGGTCGACGGAGACTCTCTATCAGAGTCCAGATGTTTGTTTCAGGGTCATAGACCTCGGCACTTGAGAGGCTCACACCATCAACCCCATAACCTCCTACTGCATACACGAGACTATTAACTTCTGCGCAAGCAAAGTCATATCGAGCCACATTCATAGCTGCTGGTGTACTCCATCTGCAATCAGAGAGGAGCCTTAGGAAGGTCACAAGATTCCACATGAATCAAAGAAAAATATTGCACCACAGAAACCTAAACTGACCCTAGGAATCCATACGAAGGATAGATAGGGATAGCAGCTCTAGTTCACAGATCATGAAAGTGAATACATTAATATTGTTCAACTCAACGCTTTTCTATCCATTAAGATCTTTTTGTGAGTCCGAAACCCACAAGAATGATAAAGGATATACTTTTAGAACACAAAAGCATCTGTTATTGCTCTCCTTTTTGATATGGTGAGTTCCCAGCTTATCGGATATGATATACATGTATGGTCCTTTCTAGTATGCACCAACTAAATCAAGTTCATAGTTTCAATGTCCCATGCATTTAGCAAATGTATAGAGCAATATAAAAATGATCTGCTAAAACCTATATAACATGATGGTACAATCCAATACCGAAAACAACTTTAAGCCATCCATAAGGAAAATGTAGAAAATATAACATCTGAAGAGGTTTACCTGTTCAGGCAGGAGTCGTACTGGTGTACTTCAGCAGAAACACACCCTGTACCATCAGAGAGCAAATATCCACCCATAACAAGTAGTTTCCCATTGAGGACAACCACAGCAAAACCAGCTTTCACTGGACAAGGCATTGGGGGAAGATGCTTGCGCTCCTGTCCCATACAACCCAAGACCTCCCAATGATTTCCCTTCCCTTCTGCATCACTAGTCAACACATAAAGCCATTCCTCAAGCTTTCCAGCTTGTTTTCTGACTGTTATCAACTCCTTACTTTGGATGAACGATTTCCATTTCCTGCATACAGCACCCATGGCTGGAAAGCTCGAACGAGGGACAAGTGCAAGGCAATACTTAGCCACATCATCAGGTAGTCCAGGTAAAAGTGGTTTGTAAGTATTGACAGGTACACGAGGAATCCTACGAGTACTAATTTTCGAACGAGTTGGTGGATCTTTCTGGAATAAAGTGGAGAAACGCATTTCCGATTCCATGAAATGTTTCTTTCCACATACAACACCAGGCATTTTCTCTATAGGGCAGCCACAAGAAAACTACAACAGATGGTGATGAGAAAACACAAGAATACAAATTATTTAAAGATGAATTGTGCGATTAAAGGAATTCATGATATCCTTCTCCTAAAAGTATTCTACGAGACCAAAAGATAAAAGCTATTTTTGATTCAATAAATTTTCCAGTTTGTGTGTAATCCAATTCAAAACCCATGCCAGAGCTTCTTTGGCTCTTAGAATAGTTCCTTCCTATTGATCTTTGATAAGCTACACCTACGTTTATGTTGTAAGATCTGTTCCTTCCCCTAACCATTTCCACGTTACCTACATATGTATAATACAGAAACGTCAAAATGACTTCACTTCCACAAAACTTGTTTAGATGAAAACCATGACAAAGAATCATATATCTTACCACTGATGGCCACAGAAGTAAAAAAGCTTTAGCCCCCTGTAACTTCCATTTAATAGAAACAGATAAATTCCTGGCACAAGAAGAAGAAATCAATCAAATTGACGGAAATCAAATCATCTATAACAGTTGTAACGGAACAATCAACTATTTCATTTCAACAGTATACTTGCAAAATACTCTATCATGCGTTCCACTAAAATCTCTAAACCATAAGCTCCCAGAAATCCTTGTTGCCACAGTACATGGATGTGAAAACAAGGCTAACAACAAAAGCCTGTGTAAGCTGAAAAGGTGACTACGGTGATCGTAGACACTGATACTATCATTTCAATGCTTAATGTCCTGTATTCATCTATCTACGGAGGCAGCATAAGAAAACTAGTATAATCTGGTGCAGAACAAAGCACAAAAAACTAAGAGCAATTAACAAGGAATAAAAACTTAGGTTCAAGAGATGAACCGAGATCCCATAAACAACTAAGGATCCGATCAGGAGCGGAGCCGATCCAGGGCAACTGCCTCCCAGCCTAATTTTGCTTCCACCAAATCTAATCTATAGCCTAATTAAGAAGCTTAAACAACATGATCTAAAAAACAAAAATCTTAAAATTTGAACAAAAGGGTAGCTCAAATTACCTATTTATTTTATTTTTCAAAAATTAACAACTCTGATGAGATACCCAGATCATTAAATCACTTCTAATAACCTCACACATAGAGTATATATATATATATACAGAAAGAAGATAAAAATGAGATCTGAAAATGTAACTGAATCTGAATGTAGAGGATAAAGACAAACAGATATATAAGAAGAAAAGAGCCTTGAATATAATTAGATAAGATATACTTATCCTTATGGAAAGCAATAAAATCAAAATTCATAATATCAGGAATGAGTAACTGAATACAGAAATAGAGAGAGAGAGAGAATTTGGATTTTGCCTAAGCTAACAAATAAAAACCCAAAATTAGTACCTGAAATCAAAATTTTGTAGGAATTGGTTGTTGCACAAATCAGTCAAATGGCAATAGAAGTTGATTTGATTCCTCAGCTCAATTTGGATATTTGGATTGAGTAAGAAAGAAAGAGAGAAATAGAAATAGATATAGATATAGTGAGAGAATGGGAAGACATCATGGAGGTAAATTTATATAGGGAAAGAAAGTGAGAAGGAAAGGGATAGATAAGCTTATGACAAGGTCGTGAGTAAGTGATAATGTCGGAAGAAACCATTTTACAGAGAGACTGAAAGAGAATTTTGTGTAATAAGGAGAAAAAATCAATTTTGTTTTTCCTCCATTAATTGTGAAAATTAATCTTTGTTTATATTGGAAAACATTGACTAAGTATATACCGACTAAGTATATACCGAATTCATAAGGTAGGTGAAGTAAACTTCCCTTTATCTGACCGTTTAACATTCATTAAATTCAGATGATTAACAGAGGTGTTGTACACTTACTAAAATAATTAGGTGAGAATAATGTACACTGACAAACGGAACAATCATGTCACACGTGTGATTGTGTACTTATTCCTTAGGGCAACTCCAATGGGGCGATCAAACCCATCGATCAAATGACTAAAAATTTGATCGATGGTCAGCAATAAAAACAGCGGTGAATAGTCAGGCGGTACCCTAGGACCGCGCTTGAGAAGAAGCGAAATTGTAGAAACTCGCTCACAAAATAGTCAGGCGGTATCCTAGGACCGGGCTTGGAATCAGGCGGTATCCTAGGACCGGGCTTGGAAACTTCGCTTGAGATGACGGAATCCTACCTCTTCGCCCGTAAAAATGAGCGGGATGCTGGAGTCTCGCTTGAAACCAGGCGATGGTCTAGGATACCGCCCGACTATATTTTTCGTCGTCGACCTTTCGATTAGATATAGTCGGCTACAGTAAAAACCGTCGATTATATACTAAATATAATCGACGGTTGGGGAAGAATTTGGGCGACCATCGATCAAAAATCGTCTTTGATCGACGATTTGATCGCCCATTGTGGTTGCCCTTAATCCTTGTACCGTAGCTGCTATTACTGACACATAAGTGTGTGTACATCATTCATCACTTATAGCCGTTGGATGTTCCAAATCTAAATGGGACGATCGGCATTTTTAGTTTTTTTTTCCTTTATCTTTTGGGAATATCAGTTGTTCAAGCATTGAAATGAGCACCTCCACAATGGTTGAAGATAACATTTATAAATTATAATCATATATTCACGCTCAAAATAATCAATCAATGTCTATCCATTTTTGATATACATCACAAACAGCCCATATGATATTTAGTAATAGTAAGAGCTTCCACGGTTATGAACGGAGTAAAAAATAAAACTAAAAATTAAATATTAAAATTTTTTGATTATATTTTACCTAAAACACAATAGTAGACTAAATTTTAGTCAAGCGAAAGATTAAATTGACGTTTGGCGTTGGGCGTATGTATAAGGATCCGTCTGTTGGATTGGTGTTGTATGGACGTATGCTAGTGAAAACGTTTAGTTGGGACGGACGCTGGATGAACGCTCGGTGGGAGACACAACACAGAACAACGTCTGATGGTAGACGCACGTGTAACAACACGCCTCGGCGACAGACGTGGGTGTAGACGAACGCTTGTTGGGGCGTACGCTCATTCGCCTGGTGAATGTGTGGTCTCGTGCAGCTGGTTCGTGTGCCTCATTCGGTGGGCATTATCTTAGTCATACGCCCGTGTTATGAAGCGGTTGACTACACTAACATCTGGAGGAGAGACACTCGTCTACCCTTACGCGTGGTTGTCTAGGATTACGTCTGTTATGAAATGCTCTAATAGAGCTTATCCCCTTCCCATCAATTTAAAATCTACTAGAAACATTTGTCATACTCATTCAGATATCCTACTCTCCAACAGAGTAGCTGTTAATGTCAATGACTCCCTTCACCAATCGTTTACTGTCAAGTAAACAATTCCCTTATATTATAATTTAAATTAAATATGGATCCTCTTGGAGAAACCACGGTGGAACGATCATACCAAAAGACCAAAGAGCAAAAAATTTGCTCTTTACTCCGCTCGAAATGCAGTGGTAATTTGATCGCGCGTTACACTAACATAACGCATGTCGTTGGGCGCACATATAGATATGTGTCCGATGAAATTGTGTTATACGGCGTTAGCGTAAGATAACGCTTGGTTGGGGCGGAAGCAAAATGAACGTTTGGTATCAGACGCTACCCAAACTAACGTCTGTTGATAGACGCATGCTTAGCGTAACGCCCAAATGACAGACGTGTGTGTGGACGAACGCCTGATGGAGCGTGAAACTAGTCATACGTCAGGTTAACCTTCTACACGTGCAGGTGGTTCGTGTGGAAAATGAAGACGGACGCACGTGTAATTCTACGCCTCTCCATCAGGCGGTATGTTGGGCTTACGCCCGTTACCATTTTAGGCCTTATAATTTCCTTTAACTCATGGCATCTTCTCTCTGGCATTTTATCAAACATTGAGTGCGTTTCCTGACTTAGAAATTCGGCTTGAACTGTTGGTAATTCCGGCATCCAATTCTCCTTCTCTGCATTGATTTAACACATTGTATTCATTCAAACAATATAAACATACCATAACATTCGACAATATCAAATTCCCAGTATTGAATCACCAACAAACTCATTCCATATCACTCAATTCCGACCATCATCAACTCAACACCCATCTTTAATATGTTTCTCTCTTTCTCGCTCGGTACAGCTAACTTCATTCTGTCTTCTTTCTTTGGAAACTACCCATTCTGGTCACATCACCACTTCTTGAATTCCGGCAATTAGAACCATATTTTTATTCTGTATTTCTATCTCGAACCACTGTACCCATAACTCCTTACCGAAATCTGCTTTTAACCAATTGCTAACAGCAAACAGACCCATTCTCTTAAACTCGTAGGTTCAAAACCTCCAACCAAATCCAACAACAACACATTCAGTTCTCTGTTTCTTCAGCTCCATTTAATAGCAGAAACATCAAGCTTCATACTCGAATCCACAACTCAACAACATTCACCTTCTCACAGACAAGAACACCTCGATCCAAAACAAAATCTGGTTCTCACCCATTCTCCATTTCTTCCTTCTCTGCAATTTCTATCACAACCCATTCTTGATTCATCACTCAATCTTTCTTTCTCGGCTTACTTTAAACAGCACCACTAGAGACCCATCTTGTGCTATTTTTCATCTAGTGGTACAAATAGCTTCAGTCCTCTCATCATCGTCCAGCGGAGCCATAGACGCACGCTTAGAAGTAGGTTTAGAACCAGGCGGAGCCATATACGCATGCTTGAAGTAAGCGGAGCTATAGACATACGCCCACACTTAGGCGGAGACGTAGACAGACGCTTGATTTGGACGTTGATATGGTTAACGCATTGGGCGTACTCCTACCATAACGCTCCGCTGGACGCAACGTTGGGTGAACGCTTCATCGGGCGTAATGTTGGTTCACGCCCGATAAATGATATGTAAGTCTAGCGTTACGCCTGCCACGAGAGGGAGACCTAGCGCAACACCTAGTACGAGACGGAGACCTAGCTGCACGCTCGACTATAATCTCGTTTGGTCCAGTACTCGGACCATTTTTGATCCTCAACAATGCCGAAAAATGGACCAAAGACCAAATATACTCGCCCCACTACGCTTTGATTTGGACGGACCAAAGACTAAATATGGGTTTGGTTCGTCATTTAGTCCAATGACTGTGGTTGCTCTTACAGCCTTCCGAGTGAATCTCATGAACGATTCAAGTTTCGCCACTGTTGATTAGCTTAGTTATACATAGCTGGCACAATAAGGACGTCCATTATGGTCATTCTATGAAAATACTTAAGTTGTTGAACCTTAATTTGCATTAGTAACAATCAGGAAGGTGCATGGCAAATCACAATTAGGAGGTACCATGAAGGTGCATGGGAAGACAGATTTCTTTACAAATTGTGCAGTAAAGCAAGAACTAATTAAAGAGGAATATATTCTAAGCTTTGACATGCTTATTGCATCATAGGCAACGACCTCTACGTACAACTTAGAACTTCTATACATTGAAGGATAGCTTGGTATATGGTAAGACCCTCACCATATCTACCCTTATACGCGGTTGTCTAGAATTACGCCAACAAACGAGCGTAAATTTTGTGAACGCTCAAGACAGGCGGCAGTTCAATTAGCGTCTGGAGGACAAGCGTAGGTATGGTGAACGCCCCGTTGGACGTGCTCTTGTGTGAACGCCCTATACAAGCGGCATCTTGGTTAACGCCGGATCATGAGATGAAGTGCTAGATTAACGCCTGGTACGAGACACACAGCCAACTTCACACCTGTCAAGAAACGCACTTTTACATTCACGCTCCACCAAAATCTATTTTGGTTCAGCTCTCGGATCACTTTTGATCCCAAACAGTAAAAAATTTGGACCAAAATCCAAATATAATCCCCTATTATGATTAATTTTGGACGGAACAAAAATTATATTTGAATTTGATCCAGATTATACTCGCAAATGCTCTAATATCCTTTATCTTTGAATTTCATCACATTTCATTTGGTTGAAGAATATCTTTGAGCAGTGATTTTAGGGTCAATGTTTGATGAGTTCCACATCAATCCATTTGCCCTCTCTTTCGTTCATTGACATTTTCCTATGGTCATCTTTTATGGGTCTAATTAAGACAACATTCTTGGAAAGCGATATCTGTCCTGCCAGATTTGTATTTCTCCACAGATTGCCAGAGTAATTAACTTTATTAATTTAACTAGAAAGGTATTTGTAGCTAGTGAAACTGGTCTATGATCTATCCCATGCTCCCAGTCTTTGGTTGCCTGGCGACCTTGTGATTGGTCCTAGTTAGGGTCCAAGTAGCAATACTCGGGCGACTGCCTTTTTCTTTTCTCCGTGCACCCACTTCCATCCACCACCCTTGAACGAGAAAGAAAGAATATGTTTAGGCATGTGCAATACATGCAAAGATATAATATGAATACTTTGTTTCCTTGTTATTTCCTTGTTATTATTTAAGTATCTCAATTGTTTAGTGATTGATCGCAATTCACAACTACACGTTGTCTTTAGCTGATTGCTTTGTAGAAGAGATATTGAAAAGATTTTATCTCAGTTTCTTAAAGTTATCACAAGTTCTTTGGACTTTCTCATAGGCTAGGCTCATAATTGACAATTATTTTAACCAGGGCTTTCTAGAAAGCTAAATTCTTTGTTTCCATGTGGAACGCGAGGATGACCTCACATGAGATATATCCACTAATTTAGGCATGGGTACTATGGACCACTAGAGGGACTTGCAAAAGACAATGGTGGTTCAGTGCCAGCCATTACTCCACTGTGTTGATAGGAACTAGGGAAATAAGATACATCCAAGATTCGAGGAGTGGGTAATTCCATACTGATTGTTGTGCCCACACGCCCAGCAAAGGACAAGTTGAGATGATTCGAAACCAATCAGCAATTTCCTTAATAAGGAAGACGACTAAGAGGACTTACAATAAACGCACGAAATAATATCAGTAATCACATATGTCGCCGAAGGTTTGATTGTGTAGACATCAAAATCCGCATCGAACACGTGGTATAGGATTAAAGGTGGAGCATTCTGTTATACAACGATGGGATAAACCATATCAATTCCAAGAGAACTTTCATACGCAGATAACCCAGTTTTCACTTTCCTTTATAGGTTAGCAACATGGAGTTTTTCTTTGAACCTTTCTCAATGACCGAGCTTCAGGAGATAGTCATGGAGTTTTACCATCGATGTAACACCAACCATCAATCAAATACTTCAATTTTCATGTCCCATGGACGTAAATACTCCGTTGTCGAACCACGTTATATGCTTGTGTCGATTTCATGTTTTATTTGCCGCAATTGATTTCATCTTGCTTATCTGTTTTTTTTTTTACATTTGATTCATGGGCTGTGCTACCAGAAAAATGGTAGTCACAATTTTTCCCTAGAAACAGGGATTGAGTAAAAGAATTTATTCTACCAGATCCAAAATTACTATCTTTTAAGCTTTGTAAAAGTAATCTGAATTTTGTTTTTCCTTGAGAAAACCCATTTTTTTCCTATTACTCTAAACGTTTTCTGAATATGTAAAAGTTTTATGAACTTTCTCTGTGTTAGCTCTTATATTTGGATCTACCTCTGATTTTTGAATGTCTTAAATGATCTGGCGAGGATTAAGAAAGTTTAGCTTTTATACAAGTTTCGTTTTCCAACTTAAAATTAGTCTTGCCTTAATCTAACCTATCAACTGTTTGAGAACATGTTTCAGTGATCCATCATGTTTGAACTCCACTGAGTCGAGGAGATTGAACCTGTTTTCTGATTTTTTGACTTGGGATTATCTCTTTCGGCATTGAAGATCAGTTGTGCTGCCATTAATCAATCAACTCGGCTTGGACATTGAGCTGCCATCAATTTGAACACTTGTTGAATGATCAACAATGCCTCTCCTCGAGCGAATGAATGCACGCGGAGTCTCGCAGTCTCAACACCTAGCAGCCAAGCAACCTCGCAGTCTAACTGTCTCACACAGTCTCTACGACTTATAGACTAGCAGCCTTGCAGCACTAGCAGTCCAACAGGTTCACAGACTCTCAGCGCATTCTTGTCACTGTTATAGCTGGGGAATCATGGAAGGGGAGGCCATTTCAAACAACCAACAGAGGAGCATTCAATTCAGAGAAAAGCATCCCGTGGGACAATATGGCAAATGGTTTCTTCATTTCACTTGTATGCAGGTTTATGATTCACAACCGGATTGGTTATCTACCAAAGACTTGTGCACGCAAATTAGATGCAACCTACTGCTGTGACGCACTGTTGTTGCTGTGAACATGCCATCGGTGTTGGCCATTGTTGTTGCATACATGACGATGTAGAGCTGGTGATGTGCGAACAAAGCTCAGATGTTACTGCGGACATGCTGCTGACTCCACCCACACTACTCCTGCTGAGAGTTGCTGCATACCTGCGCACCTGATAATGGAACTGCCATGTGCCTACTGCATCTGTTGCTGCGGTGTACAACTGTATCTGTAGCTACGGGGTACAAATGAATCTGTTGATGCTGCGTATTTGTTGTGTGTTGTTCATGCTGCCTGACTGTTGTTCCTGCTGCTGCTGCGCAAGCAACTGTTATTCCTGCTGCGCACCTGTGTATCACTCCTGCTGCGCGAACAAAGCTCATTTATTATTGCGAACAAGGCTGGTGTTGCCTGCCTGCGTACCGCTCTTGCTTCGAACAAAACTGTTGTTGCTTGCGCACCCATTCTTACTGATGCCATGATGTTGCTGCTACATTGTGTTTCTCCTGCTGTGTACGTGCTCTTGCTGGTGCGTGAATGAAACCGCTGCGTAAACATCATTGTTGCTTCTACTGCGCACCTGTTGTTGTGGCGTACAAGCTGCTGCTGCCTCTTCCCGCACCTCAGTTGTTGTGACATACCTAGTGCAAGATACTGCTTCTTACCTGGTGCTATGGAGTGGCACCCATCTTCACATCGGAGCAAACATGGGGCAAGCACATGACCGGTAATAGAAAGCACATGCCAACGAGGAAGAGTAAGATACATTTGAACTCTTTGTTGTAGGATAATTCTAAAACGTTTCAGAATCCCGCAGAGAACATAAGCCTTTCAACAAAGAGGAGTCAAAACAAACAACAACTAAAGCATGAGATGGGAAATTGAATGAGATTTTTCTTAAGGATTATTCTCCGAACAACCCTCAAAAGAAGGGGTAATCTGCAGACACCAAAATGTCTACAAAATCTGCATCGAACACATGGCGTAGGATTAAAGGTGGAACATTCTATTATACAACGACCGTATGAACCACATCAAATCCAAGAGGACTTCCGTACGAATATAACCCATTTTTCACTTTCCTTTATAAGAAAAAGACCTAGGTTAGAAATAGGGAGTTTTTCTTTGAACCTTTCTTACTCACCGAGCTTCAGGATACAGTCATGGAATTTTACCATTGATATAACACCAACCATCAGTAAAACACTTCAATTTTTATGACCCATGGATGTAGACATTCCTTTGTTGATCCACGTTATATGCTTGTGTTTATTTTGTTGTTTTATTTGCTATATTTATTTCATATTGCATATATGTTTTCTTTACATTTGATTTGTGGGTTGTTCTACTAGAAAAATGGTAGTCACAGGTTGGTTGATAATGTAAAATGCTGTGAACATGTTGGAACAATAGTTGATTTCACACCTATAAAACAAAGAATAAAAACAAATAAACAAAGAATAAAAACAAAACAAGGTGACAGTTGATTTATGACCAGGTCACTCTCTTTAAGATGTTTCGTGGCTCTACCTACATTTTATGCAAGTAGTTCAATTTTTATCATGACGTCCCCAAGATAAGACAGTCGAGAAAATCTTTACTTTAATCTCTCACGCACACAATGAGAGACTGAACACTTTCACTCTTTCTAATCTTCGAGAGACTGAACACTTTAACTCTTTCTAATCTTGTTCAAAAACTAGTCTCTTGATTCTCGGAAAAAATAATGGAAGAAAATGTTCTCTTTCCGTTCTCAAAGCTGATTTTTATAGCCATATAATTAAATACGAATTAATGTTAGAATATTTTGGTTTTATTATTACCTTCACCAAAATGTTACCAGAATGAACAGAATTAATCACATAATTAAGGCCATTAAAAAAGGTTTTAAAAATCTTTTCAAAAACAACAAAAAAATAATTTTTAAATTCAAAAGACCTCCCAAGACCCAAGGTTTCGCTCCCAGATTAATGATATATACACGTATTTACGTACGCATATACACCCAATTAGTAGGGAGAGATTTGATCCTCTATTGATGTTGGACTGGTGGTAGTGTTGGAATTGGTGGTTAGCTAGTTGTGTTTGTGTATTCGTGTTGGCCTGATGGTAGTAGCGGTGTTGTTAGAGTTGGTGATTTGATGTTGGTATTGGTGGTGGAGCGAGAAGGCGGTTTGTTGTTGGTATAGGTGAGAAGGTGGTTTCATGGTGATGAGTGGCGGTGTGTTGTGAGGGTGGTGGTGGGGAATGCACCATGTTGATGGTTTCAAAGACATCTCAAGACGAATATTTGGTACAATGGTAGCACGACTGACTCCACGTCAGATGATGTGTGTTCGACTAATGCTAGGTTCACTAAATCGGAAGTTATTCTGCATGTCAACTTTGCTCGTTGACATCACAATCTCCGGCAATATGTTCTTGGATGTCCAGATTTTTGTGGCAACTTGGTTTCTTGGCTCCAGTTTTTGGTGTCAACTTGGCTTGTTGACAACATAATATAGATTATACATGTTTTTGGTTTTCTATATTTTGGTGTCAACTTGCTTGTTGACGTATTTTATTTATGAATTTTCAATTTTGGCATCAACTTGGCTTATTGACTCTAGTTTTAGGATAATCCTATAGTCAATATAGAATTCTAGATTTTTAGTGTCAACTTGGCTTGTTGACACCAGATTTTGATATCAACTTGGCTTTGACACAATAATCTTGAACCACCATGTTTATGGATTTCGAGATTTTGGTGTCAACTTCGCTTCTTGACACTAGATGTTGGTGTCAACTTGGATTGTTGACACCATAATTTAGAGGTGGTGGGGTGGTGGAGGAGGTGGTACCAATAGCGGAGGTGGTGGGAGTTAGAGGGGGAGGTCGTGGTGGAATGGTGGAATTGGTGGTGTAATAGTGGCGGTAGAGTTGAGGTGGTGATGGGGGTGGTGGTGGTGTTGGAATGGCGAACGTGGTGGATTGGTGGAGTTGGAGGTGATTACGGTGGTGGTGGACTGGTGGTGGTGGAATGATGGTGGAGTTAGAGATGGTAGTGGAGTGCCAATGATGGTGGTGGAATTTGTTGGTTTTTGAAATGAAGAAAGATGTTATATGTGATTGATAAATAAAAAATTATATAAGGAAAAGTATTTAGATAATCTATTTTTAAGTGGATAAGGTTTCTAGAAAGTGAGGAATATATATTATATGTATGGCTATATTTAAAGAGGCTCATTTCTAGGAGTATTTAATTAATGTACTCTTGTATTTTTCTACTAAACCATCAGGATTAATTCAACTTCTTTTTAAATACCCATTTATAACCTATTACTTTGTAATCAATAAGTAAATCTGCTAAGTCTCAAGTTCCCTTAAAATAAGGGAATCCATTTTATTGTTTATGGCTTCCTGCCAAAAACTAGAATCCGAATAATTAAGTGCCTCTTGAAGACTTGAAGGGTCTTCCTCTAGTGTAAAAACATAAAAGTCAATACCAAAGTCCTTATCAATCCTAGATCTTTTCCTACATCTAAGTTCAACTTCATTGTACCTAGTTTTTTCATTTCTAGGTTCAGAATTTGTACTATGTACAACACTAGGTAGAGAACCCCCCACTATTTCTAAAATTTTACAAAAATCATCTTCAAAGAAATCATCATCGATAAATTTAATAATAATTTTATTATTAAGATCAAAAAATCTATAATCTGCACTGTTTTGAGCATACCCAAGAAAACACATTCATAAGTTTTACTAGCTAACTTTGATCTTTTAGGATCATACGAACATAAGCCAAACAACCCCAAACTCTATAATAAGAAACATTGGTTTTTCGGTTTTTCCAAAGTTCATAAGGAGATATTTTGTTTTCGAATTTGTAGCAGGATTTAAAACATAGCAAACAGTCAACAAAAAAATTCCCCATCAATGAGAGGAAGCACCAAAACTAAGTAAACATGCCGTTACAAGAGTAGTAAAAGTACGATTCTTTATTTCAGTTTTTCCATTCATTTCAGGGTTATAAGGAACAACTCATTCATGTATAATTCCAGAAGATTGATAAATTTCAGTGAATGGATTAGAATCATATTCAGTGCCTCTATTACTACGAAATCTTTTGATTTTCCTACCAAATTGATTTTCCATTTCAGCAATAAAGATCTTAAATTTTCAATAACTTCATTCGCATGACTTAGCAAGTAAACATAAGTATAATTAGAAAAATCATCAATAAAACTCATGATATATCTTTTTCCATTTCTAGTTAAGATACCTTCAAATCCACACAAATCAAAATGCACAAATTCTAAAGGTTTTGATTCTCTAATAAGAGATTTATGAGAACTCTTAGTTATCTTTGTTTGACTATAAAATTCATATTTTTAAAAATCATGCATGAATAGTTTAGGAATATAAGACCTAACTTGCTCATGGTAGCTACTGATAAACTGTCCACACAACAAAACTATCATGCCAAGAATTAAAAGTGCACATCATATAAGAAGAAAATACAATTTTATTCATTTCAACATTAAGCTTAAACATTCTATCAGTAGCATAACCTTTTCCTACAAAAGTTTTGTTTTTTAGCAATTGTGTAAATATCAGATCCAATAGTTTGATACGACTCTACCTTGTTGAGAAGGTAGCCGGAAACAAGGTTCATTCTAATTTCTGGAGTGTGAAGGACATCTTTCAGCAAAAGTGTCCGACCAGAAGTAAACTTCAATTCTACCATACTATAATATTTTACAGTAGTGGTGTGAGAATTTCCCAATAATACTTTCTTATATTTGATTTTAGTATAACTCTTCAATGGAGACCTATCAAAACAACAATTACGTAAAGCATCGATGTTTATCCACCACCGGATACACCATGTAAAATTCTAGGTCTGAAACCATGATAATTATAACGCTTTTTACGGTATTGTCTTGAGCGTTATTGTTGTCTTTGTTATTCTTGCAATTCTGTGCCATATGGCTTGGTTTTCAGCAGGTATAACAAATAAAATCAGAATTGGAATTATTTTCATTTCTTGATGGGTGTTGGTTCTTGGTTTGATTAGGTTTTCCTTTCTTGTGGTTTGGTCAGGATTTATATTCTTTTTCTTAGGCTTCAGATGCGCTTGAGTCTGACTTTTATTATTGGAAACAATAAGAATTTCTTCAATTTTATCTTGTTTTCATGCTTCTTATTTAACCCTGAGGTTAACAATCAAACTTTCAAGAGAAAATCCTTTAGACTTATGACGGTAAAGCATTACGAAAGTCTTTCCAAGTGGGAGGCAATTCATCTTAAAATTGTTCGTTGATTGCCATACCGTTCGTTAAAATTTCATGAGCAACAACCGAGTTTTCATACACCATTTGATGTTGCATATAGCGGATTACAACATATTTTTTCGATATGGTTTCCTCAGTATCATACTTTTGTTATAAATCATCCCATACATATTTAGCAGTATTAAATATGGATTAATATTCATACGAAACATCAAATAAAGCATTAAGGATATAGTTTTTACAATCAAAATTATCATAAACCCATTTTTCATAGGGTTTTTATTTTTCTTCAGTAGTTTGGGCCAAAACAGGTTCCTTAGTTTGTTGCGTAGTTGCACTTACAGTAGGTGCAAGATTGAAAGTAGTGGCATCTGCATCTTTTGGATCATTTGGTTTGTCGAAGGTCACCATCATGTGCAACTCCATCAGTTTCATCAACCCATTTTTCGTAGTTTTTGTTTTTCTTCAACAGTTTAGGTCATAACAGGTTCCTTAGTTTGTTGCGTAGTTGCACTTGCAGTAGGTTCAACATTGGAAGTAGTGGCATCTGCATCTTTTGGATAAATTGGTTTTTCGGAGGTCACTATCATGTGTAACTCCATCAGTTTGAGATAAAAGAACATTTCCATCTCCTGAAATGAAGTCTGTCAAACTTTAAAGGCTTGATGTTATCAACAACATTTTTCTTTTCAGTTTCCATACAGAAAAAACGTCTTAAAATTGTTGGAAAATTGTTGATATCACACCTACAAAACAAAGATCAAACACAAAACAAGGTGACTGTTGGGTCACGACCAGGTCGCTCTCTTTAAGAAAATTTATGGCTCTGCCTAAGTTTTATGCAAGAAGTTCTTTCTTCGTCACAACGTCCCCGAGATAAAACAACCGAGAAAAACTTTACTTCAATCTATCGCACACACGATGAGAGATCGAACACTTTAACTCTTTCTAATCTTGCTTATAAACTAGTCTCTTGATTCTAAAAAAAATGGAAGAAATTTGTTTCTCTTTCTGTTCTCACAACTATTTTTTATAGCCATGTAAATAAATACGAGTTAATGCGAGAATATTTTTTTTTAATTGTTACAATAAGAATCCTTTCAACGAAAAATTACCAAAATTAATAGAATTAGTCACGTAATTAAGGCCATTAAAAAAGGTTTTGAAGTTCTTTTCAAAAACAAAAAAATTGATTTTCAAATTCAAAAGACCTTCCAAGACCCCAAGTCCCCGCTCCCGGACTAATGATATATACACGTACGTATGTGATCATATACGTCCAATCAGTAGGAGAGGAGATTTGATCCCCTGACCTCAGACTCCAATCCCAAAATCTTTTACCACTGGGTCAAACTCTAAATGTTGATATAAATATACAAAAATATTACCTTAAAACATATATCTCAAAATATGTAAAGGTGTATTAGAAGTAGAAAAATATATGTAACACCTCATGCATTCTGGAGTCTGGAGTCATGGATAGTTACAATCTAAGGAGTGAGATTATAATATTCCATATTCAGAAGTGGTTGGCTGAATGGAATATACGTAATCATATATCCTAATTGGCTTCAGAGTTGAAAAAGAATTCTACGGTTAAGTGTGCTCAGAAGGGAACAATCCAAGGGATGGATGTCCTCCTAGAAAGTTGTTGCCAAATAACCGCAGTGGTACCCGTTAAAAATCCCACACCGCTGAATATAATTGTGACTTCCTGGGAAACTGTTGGTGAATAACCAAAACAGTGTCCGTTAAAAATCCCACGTTATTGGATATAATTGCAGTGGATAAGTAGGGACAAGATATAACCGTGACCTCCTAGGAATCTGCTAGTGGATAACTGTAATGGTGCCTGTTAAAAATCCCACACTACTGAATATAACCGCAGTGACTAAGTAGGGACAATATCATTGGACGTCGGGGTCATTACAACACATGTATATATCCATATGTGTCGATGCCCTTTTAGATATTCCTCTTGTATATAAATATCCTTGTGATGTCATTCTGATTTCGTATGATTTTTTAAATTTTCATCATGGTATCACTAGGACAAGCTTAACATCTTCAATCCTAGGCAACTAAAATTGACCTACCACTGCGTATAAATTCATATTTTGTATTTTGCTATTAATTTAATCATCTTTATGTTCTGATTTGATTTAGTTGTTAATTTCATATTTCTATCAGTGTTGTTTGATATTCTTCCGGCATACCGAGAGGAGTGAAGGAGTTCTTGAGACTATAGGCAGACCACCCAAGCTACTCTTCATAACTGTAGACACTCCAAAATTAGGAGTGGTTAATTGATTTTTGGTACTTAAGTTTTGTCCAATATTAGTGTTTGATCTAAATTTTGACCAACTTAGAATATGATATTTGAAATTCACGTTGATCCGTATTGATTGTTTATTACTAGAGTTTAATTAATTTTATAAAATAAAAATATTGAGTTTACAATTATACCCTTGAAATGAGCCTAGAATCCAACGGTTTTTGTAATACTATTAAACCTACGGTCCAGATCAAACATCAATTACCCTTTCTATTCTTTTAGGAAGTTTATCGAACATTTGATGTACATTTTTCTTGGTGCCGAGAAGCATGCTTTTCCTGGTTGTACTGAGCTCCTCCTAAAGCTTCTTCACCTGCAAATTCAAGTTTGAATACAACACAACCATCCTAAACCCATTTCGCCTCTTAAATCAGTAATTCATCCACCATTCCCCAAATCATCTCTTCTTCTTCTTTACTAGGACCAAAGTTTAACATCAAGAATTCCAGACGGTAATTTAAAATAAGATTGTTCATCACAGGCTAGAATGATACAACATGCTTACAGAAAGATGTAATTATACAAAACGCCTCTGTGATGAATGGTTTATAAATCGGTAAACCAATTCCTATCATGAAAATGAAATAGGGAATTTCTATAGGTCCAATCATATCATTGATGGTCATTGCCAACTTATGACTACCATCAATCTATTGTCAGTCTAATCTTGATCTATTCTAATTAAGAAAATTTGTTTGGAATTGGAAAGCTAGAAAAGAGGAATAATTGATGCACAGCGCACCAACAGGTCGTGCTTATCAAATGGTGGACAAAATGCTTGAACCACCAGCTCTTCTCGACCTTACTGAACTAAGAAGATGTTGCTACCAGGGTTTGTGGGGTTATGTTTTAAGGGTTTGATTTTTGAAGTTGAGAAGAACAAGGAATTCATGCTTGATTTTTTATAATTTTAGACAGATTTGGGTTTATGTTGTTTGCTACAAAACAGGGAAGAAAACGATGTGTTGCACCTTTATTCTCGCTGGAAACTAAGGTTTCTATAGCTCTGTAAACGGTTAGTGCCGAGAATTCAGTTGAGTAAGTAAGTTGTTGACTTTCAATTGGAGCTGAATAATATGGATTTGCAGAGTGTTTTCGAAAGTGGATGATTTGAAGGTGGTTGTAATGGCATGTGAAAGAGAGATAGACATCATGAATTTCTAATAATAGAATCAAACCCTAACTAAAGAATGAAAACGAAGAGAATTTGATACGAGATCTAGAATTTCTGAAGATGGGAGGAAAAGGAAAGTTTGATCGGATCTTCTTTTTTCTTTTGATCGATTAGATCAGATTTTGAAGTTTGGAGAGTTTTTAATTTTGAGCTAGGTTTTGAAGTTTGAAATAGAAGTTAATTGGTCTGAAGCCGCAACTACCATCAAAAGATTTTTCTTCTTCCGCCATTAAAGCTGTGAAGCTCTCTTTTTCTCTGAGATAATGAAAGATAGTAAATCGATGGTAAAAGAGAGCAAATGGGATCAGAAGTGTCAGAATTTCTATTTCTTTTTTGATGATGGGGTGGTAGTATTTCAAAGGGTGTAAATATAGTTTTGGGTTATTCCGTAAATGTTAATGAAGGGAAGGATATAATAGTAAACTTATTTGGAAATTATATTTTTATTTAACTTTTTTAATAATTACTTAACATAAGCCGAAACTTAACCGATTCAATACAAGTCAATGTTGTTTCCAGATACCAAACCTTAAGTTGGTCAAAAGTTAGACCAAATCCTAATATTGGATAAAACTCAATACTAAAAATCAATTAACCCAATTACAAGAAGGGGTATAATGTAAATTATACCTTGAGAATTGAATTTCAAGGGATGAAGAAGGCACTAAGGTAAATTTTAGTGAATTTGAATAAGTAGGTACGCGAATTTGAATAAAGAGGTGCGCCAACAAGGGGCTGGTAGCGCGGGAATGCCACTGGCACGAAAAAGGAGAAAAGAGAGTTGGCGCAAGGTGGCTAGCGTGCAAGCATGCCCATGCAGGCGATGTACATGCTTGTGTCGGAAGATGCAGATATTTGGCATAGGAGAGTTGGCGTGCAAGTATACCCTTGCTGTCGTGGGAAGACACAGAGACTTGGCATAGGGAGTTTGGCGCGTGAGTATACCCTTGTTAGTACGGGAAGACATGAAGACTTGGTGTGAAGAGTTGGTGCATAGACAAGCTTCACTCATATGGAGAAAGATATGTTGGAGCATGCAAATAGGGAATATATATAGTCATGGGAGCATGAAGGAACTTCTCTTTTGACTTAATAAGAGAGTACCTAAAGGGAATAGGTCCCACATAGAGTTAATCCCATTTTCTGACGAATGGGTGCTCTAAGAATATAAAAGATATCGGTGACACGTGTACGGATTATACGTACAGACTTGAGAAAGAAGGTGATAAAATACACGTGTACATCACCAATAGATTGACTACTCCTGTAAATAATGTATGTATAGACTGACAGAGTCATCGGTCATTTTTAATGTGGAATTTTGTGTACTACTTTCTGGATCAGAGTCTGTACCCTTTCTGTATTAGTACTATTTCCATTTGGCGACTTTACTGGACTTTCGTTATGATCTTAGTCGGCTTATCTCTCTAAGGAAGAACTCTAGTTAATTGCTTTCCTGATGAGAAATTAAGTTAAATATGATCTTAATAGGAATGTCAAAATGATGGTATGTTATACATCCAGCTTTGCCTTAATCTCTTATATGTTCTTCGAACTTGATATTTCTTTCAAAATACCCTAGATTATTTTTCCGACCTTGATGGTTCTTTCAAAATACCTTACTGTATTTTCCAGACCTTTGTGATTTTTTGTGACTAAAAAGTGGAGAAATATATGGAGTTGTTTCGATCACTTGGTTGTATCTTGTCTACAATGACATGTAAGTCGCTAGTAGCATATTTGGAAGGTGAAAGAACTACATATGTTGTTTATTCATAGCAAGTGGCCTAAGTATATGTTATTGCGTTCATGCAAGCCAATCGAGGCACAAAGAGTGGTGAAGCCGATGCTAATGTGGTAAAAACAATTATACATTTTTTTTCAATTTTTAAAATTTAAAATTTTAATTTGTTGTGATCTTTAATAGATTTTTTTTTTTTTGTAAAATACGCAAAAAAAAATTATAAAGAGGATTGGCACCGCAAATACAATAGACAATTCCAATTCGAAAGTTGTTTCAATATCTTAAAGCAATTGAACAAATATAATCCGTTGTTGTTGAAAGGTATCCAACATGTGCCATAAAATCTTTATACTCTCCATCCCCATACTCTTCTTCAACAGAAAATTCCTCATACTCTTCTTCTCCTTTTACACTAAATTTTCAACCATTTCAAACAACCCCAACATCAAATTCAAATCTCAATGATGCTAATACCCCAAAATTTAAAGGTGTAGGAAAAAAATGAAGCAAAACGACATAGAATATTAGCCCAAAAAAGATCTCAGTCTAGTTTTAACATGGTCGAGTTCATGGAGAACCAACGTACCGAACAGAAACAAATATCAATTGACCGGAAGATCCTGAATAAGGCGTTTAAAAAAAGTCGTTTTTCTCAACAAAAACAAAAAAAATCAACAATTTAGGAAAACATAAATTTTTTATAGCAAACACTGAAGTCCTCTATGAGAAATAAATTATAACAAGTTAAAGAAACAAATGGAAAATGAACAATGATGAAGATGGTAAAATTGAACTTATTGATTAGTAAATGTAATAGTTAGTTAGTCTGAAGAATTTTAACAAAAAGCTTAATTTTAACGTAATAGTTTTAGTATAAACTTCAAATTAGTATTTAGTTGCTTTAATTTAAATATAATAGTAATTTTAACTAGTATGTAATTTTTGTTTTCAAATTTAGTGATAATTTATTAATTATTTGAAATTCGTACTACATAAACTAAAAAACTTAAAACAAAATAACAATTAAAATGGTATAACAATTCCATTTGATCTTCACATACGTCACACGATCTTCTAAACTCTGGCCAAAGATGTGTTTTCAATCCTTGTTTAACCTTCCGTACAAAATTTTGGTTTTGAATGTAATTAGTCATACCCGCGAAGACCCTTGCAGGTAGCCTTCTTGATGATTCAATTTCATGCCTCAATCTTGATTCGAATAACTAGTCTGTATTCATGTTGATGATGAAATTAACTTCGGGGCGAATTCCATAATTTAGGTCTTCAAACAAAGGTGATTTGTGCAAAACATTTTTGTCACTTTGTGAATCCGGAAGACCAAAAAAAAAAATGCTATATCCAACCATCATAAGTAGCATCAACTTCCAAAATAACAGTTGGTTTTGGACAATGACCCTTATATTGACATGCCCAAAAAGTAGGCATCCTTGGCACACCGAATGCATACAATTCAAACTACCTAGCATGCTTATAAAGCCAAATGAAATAAAGGTTATACCTGAAAAAAACTGATCAATAGTTTGTATCACCAAATGTCGAAGCATGCAAAATATAACTTGAAAATTTTGATCAGATCACAAAATTTTGAACAAAATAATTGTGCATCAGCTTTTTGTGGTAAAATTCCACTCTCAAAATATATATCTTCTTATGAATACTTGTTTTGACTCCGGAGCTCTTGATATCTATCCTAAATTTAATTGCATCATAGTGTTTGTCAGCTGTCTATCTTCATCTAACTCATCATCCAGTTTTTACAGTATCTGAATATACAATTGTTGATTGTTGTTCTTCATCAAACACCATGATATTCATTTGCATCACTTCGTCAGAATAATCCATTAAAAAAATAGAGGAACTACTTTAGAAATAGGTAGATCATTGTGAAATTTGGATTAGAGAAGTAAAGTGTGGCGTATATACGATAAGGGAATATAACCGTTGGCAACAACTATATTTAGCCGACAACAGTACAGACCGAACCGAGCGGCTAAGTCTAGGCCACTGGAGGCATAAACTCATTCGCTCGGCTCAGTCTCCACTGCTTAGTGCTTTTTCTCATAGTGGACAAGCCAGTTTGCACATTCACCTGACTAGGCAAATCGGCTAAAATGCAAATGCCCATGGGAAACGGCATAAATAACTCATCCAATCTACACTGCGACACAAATCTACTACTGCAACACAAACTGTATCAAATAACCTGAAAAATTCTCCTGGTGGCCCAAAATCCGCCAACTGAAACAGAAGATGACCTTACCAGATAGGTATGGTAGTAAGTATCACCCCTGGCAGAATTACAATGGTGGTCCAGTGGCAGCCATCCATTCACTCGGTTGAAGGGAACTAGGAAAATAAGATGCATCCGAGGAATTTATAAGGCCATATATGTGCCATGTGACCAGCTAAAGGACAAGTTGAGATGATTTGGAACCAATCAGTTGCATTCGTTTGGAAAGACTTAAAAGAGACGGACAATGAAAGCTGCATTGTAGGAATTTCAATGGTAGCCATCACTAAGCTGTACTATATATAGAGAGAGGATGCATTTGAGGTAAAAACTACAGTTTGCCCAACATAGCCTAGACACCTAACCACGGAAGCAGTATAAGAAGGTCAAGTTTAAAAAAAGATTTTGCTTGGATCAACAGCATCCTTCCTTCAAAGGATGCTCTTTACAGAAAATATTATTTTGGTGTAGTATACACAATTACACATACAGATTTTCAGAATCGCCAGGGGCCGTTTACTTACATGGGAAGACGCCAACTTCAACTAACGTAACTCCTGTTGGTTTCAAAATCGTTACTCGGTTTCAGTTTCAAAATCATTACTTATGAACCGGAGGTGTCAATATATGAGTATCGCCCTATTAGTGAGTAAATAAACTAAAAGTGGTTTGCATAGATAATCACTTCAAAATTCTCACGGACACATTTATAAAGAACAAACAAAAACAAAGGAAAAAATCTCAATAACTAAAGTTGATAGTGAATTGAACAAGATAATACTCTTCTTACATCAACTTATAACAAAAAATACTTATCTCCAAATACTAGACCTTTCTTCAGATTTTGTTGAATGCAACGATATCACAACTCTGAATGTACTCGTTGGCAGGTTCACTGGTGAGATGATCCTCAATAAGGGAATCAATGGATACCAAGTCATCCACAATTGTCATCATAATTTGCAACTTCTTGATACCATATCCAACTGCGACAAGCTTGGCTGTGATAGACGAGAGAAATAAAAGTACATTCAGAGGAAGGTAAGATATGTTTGCATATTCAATTACTTGAAAGAAGGTACTTACACATTCACCATGTGAGGCCTTCCATCTGAACACTCCTCACAGTCTCCTCAAGCTTCGCCATATCTGTCTCGTCATCCCATGGCATCACATCCAACAAAATTGAAGACTTTCCTGCTGACAGAAAAGTTAAAAGGACAAAGATTTGATTCTTAATAAAAGAAAGGAGGCAGAATAAGCTCAAATGCCCATATACAGAACTAATCGCCCTAGTTTTCAAAAGCACAAATTAAAGAGAGATACTCACATTCTTTCTTTTTGCCAGAGGCCTTGATAGCTGCTGCACGCTCTTCAGCAGCCTTCTTTTCCTCCTCTGTCTCCTCTCCAAAAAGATCAACATCAGAATCATCGTCATCATCATCAGCTGGCTGCAAGTCAAAAAATTAGGATTATAAAGACTCCAATGAACAATCAATAGCATTCTCTATATCAAAATTAAAACACTTTAGATTCTCTATTACGTGGTATCATGAAAAATTAAGCTTGATACGCTACAAATTGGTACAATAAACACGAGCTATAGGGTTCACACGAATTGTCACAATTTATCAACAAAGTAGAACCCAATTCAACAAACAAACCTTTGCATCAGTCACAGAGGGGTAGCAACAGACTCTTCGGTGACAGGAGCAAATCCTTCAACTGAGACACCGCTGCCTTCAGCAGCAACTCCACTACACCCACATATTTTTCAAAAAAAAATTAGTAACCCAACAAATGAAGATAATGGAGAAAAATTTATACAACTTCGAAAGTAAATTACCTGATCCTTAAAAGAGCTTCAATGTGGTTGAACCACCTGGACACATTAATGTATTCTGATGATGGAGCTCCCTTGAGTGCTGCATAGACAGTGATATCATCCTTGGATGCTTGGTATCTATGACATCAAACATGCACAAGTATTGAGATTCCAACTCCTAATAAAAACAACTTGGAATGAAACACAGAAAGATAGGAAAGACATATAAACTTACCCACTGATGTAACTTCTTGTCTTGAGATGGTTATCAAGCTTCTGGAGACCATCCTTGGAGCTCAAATTATAGAAAGTAACTGCCATTACTATCACACTACAGCAAATATGTGCAAAGAAAGATGTAACTTGATGAAATCATTGATAAATCAAATCAAATCAAATCATGAAAACAATAGAAAAGTAAGAAAAAACAGGAATTTTAGGGTTTATTCCTCTCAGACAAATGCCTCAGTTAACATCAAGGTTAAGAATGGATATATCAGTCTCGTCATCTATATTGACATCATTGAGAAACAAACCCTTAAACCCCGTTCCAAAACAAGTCAAAAATACAAAGAAAGTAAAAGACCACTATATATAAACAAAATCTAATTCAGATCGAGCTAATATCAGTCGTGTCATATATTTTCATAAACAAAGCTAAAGATCCTAAAATTCAACAAGACAAAACCTAGTACATGCAAATACAAATATCCAAATTCTATTAAATTTCTAGCTCAAAGTTTGTGACAATTGATACATCAAACAGTGCAATCAACCTTCCAAAACAGCTAAACTGATCAGAGTTTTCGTAGAAAATTCTTTGTTACATCAAATATTACAAATACATCATGACTCAATTAAGTATTTTCCAGGGTACAATAATAATCCACGGTTTCTGTGGCCAACTTTTACAATCAAGTCAAATCAAGTTGACAAAAGAACTGTTCAAAACTACATCAATTGGCGCTCATAATAAACCCTCTAACGATAAACATAAAAGTTAGCTTTAAACACTTGTATCACAACAAACACACATAAAAAAAGACATCTTGATATGATTAGTGAACCCTAAATTACTCTTAAACAGAAATATTATTGCGAACAAAACCCTACCCCTGCATTATTCAATCAACATATCAGATCAACTCTGAATTGCAAAAACTAAAAATGCTGATTTTAAATGATTCCTACACTAAACACCAGAACTACGATTTGAGAACAGACTGAGGAATACAATTGAGACTAAGGGTATAAGAAAGGCGTTACCTTTAATGAGAATAGCAACAGATTCAATGATGAAACGAGGGAAGGAAAGACGGTGGAAAATCTAGGGTTTATAGGAAAATACGAAAGGAGCCACCGAAGTTGTATGCGTCTCTATTATGAAAGGCCGTGAAAATCCTTATCCTTATTCTGGATTATTATTATTGTTATTTTATTATCCTACGATGATCATGGTTTGGATTGGACCGGTTTTAGCGTTTTCCTATCGAATTCAAAACATAACAAAACTTAAATTTGATATTCGCATCCAATCCAGTATTTAACGGATCTGCAATAAAATTAAAATATTCAATTAAATCCAATATATAGACGGATTGAATACGGATGATCCAATATATTTTTATATAACAAAAATAAATTTTAATAAAACCTATCCAACAATTATATATATATTTATAACAACAAGTGACATGAACAACACAAAAAAAAAACAAATCTTTAAGAAAACATCAGCTGTACCATAATACAAAAGTTCTCATGTCTAAAAAGATCTTAAAACCTGCATTAAGAACATCACATACTAAGTGCTATATATAACACTTCTGAGAAATAACTCCTTACAACCAGCATCGTCTTTACAATATAAAACTGTATATATAACGGGTGCAGGTGTCCATTTGTTTTTAAAACAACTACTGCACTCAATCCAAATCATTTGGATCTTACAGATTGCATTCGCTCTCGTCTATTAATTATATTAATTACGGATTAGACTCCCATCCATAAAAAAGTAGGTGGGGCGGATCAAATCCGCATATTAGATCTCAAATGCTCATCTCTATGTTTCTTATGGAAATTTTCTTAAGGGAATATCATTCTTAGCCCCAAAACATTTAATATTGTTAGTGTCAATCCTATTCGGGTTTAAAAAAAAAAAGCAATTTTATAACCATAATTTCAGAGAAACGAGGCTTAGACTAAAAATAATTTTTATACTCTCAGGTCTTGGATTATTTTAATTTTAAGAAAAACCACATAATTATTTAAAATTATCAAACCAACACAGAAAGATGTAATTGTCTTTCGAGTTTATTTGGGTGGTTTTGAAACTTCCATGTTAAATCGATCTAGTATAAACCTGCTTTCTTTTTTAAACATAAAAAGAGAGAGAAAAAAAAATTACAGACGAAACTTCAAAGAGACAACTTAAAACCCTAGAATTATGTAATCATGACCTCAAAGTCAGGGATCCCACGGTGGATACAATATTCTATATATGTATCTAAAGCCTATGTAAGGCCTCAAACCCAAGTTCATACAAGTAAACAAATATCTTGTAATGTAACATAAAGCCATAATCCTGGAATAACATAGGATCAAAAAGAAATGTCTCCTTGATTCCTATAAATATGTAATTGTCTTTACAATCTAGTATTGGCATGAACATGCATTAGGAAAGGGTAATAAGGGAGCATATGAATTGTTTTAGCAATATGACAATTGAAGAAAAGATGATTTGTAGTTTCATCCCCATATTTATAGACAACATATTCAAAGGCAGTTGTACTAAAAAATCTTAAAAGCCCGAAATTAGTTGGTAAAGCACTATTCGGACATTTTCCTGAGGAAATGTTTTATTCTCTGAGATATATTCAAATTCCAAAGTTTTTTTCAAAAAGTTGGTGTATAGTCTTGGCTTGCTAGATTAGTTGAGGAATCATTTAATTTTGCATATATAGATTTAACCGAAAAGTTTCCACCTTTAGTTAGCATCCATCCAGTTTTCTCATTATCAAGCAAGCCTTCATTGTCTAGGAACAAGTTAATGTTTAAAACTTTAGTTATAATATGGTCAGGAAAACAGGATTGGAGAGAGACTAAATTCCACTTATGGTTGCAGTCAATTAAGTTTATACTAAGTGTTAGATTTTTGTTTATAGGCAACCTATTTGAGACAAAGGCTGATTGATACCAGATATCCAGATATTATATCAAATTTTTATATTTCCACCATGTCCTACTTCCATGATACTATTATGTTTTACCATAAACAGTTTTTCGCTTATAAATTTCCACATCCAAAAGTCTGTGTTGGGGACTTTAGCGTTTAAAGCACTGGTTTCCCTAAAGTATATATTTATTTTTCAGGATGGAAGTCCAAAGAGCCTTAGGTGTTCCTACTAGTTTTCAAGCTAATTGTTTTTTATTTATCACTTTTTAAACATAACAAGTAGTAAAACACCAAGTTGAACAAACTTGGTGTACAAAAACTCATCCCATATTATTATTTGTAAATAAAAACCATTTGAAATAAAAATGAGACAAAAACCCCATTTACATTTATAATGTTTAATTTAGTTTTTATTACTTTTTAAAATGCCCCTTTCCTCTCCACAATCGCGTTCTTCTTCTCTCTTTTCTTCTTTCTTCCGCCTCCTCCACCCCACCACCATCACCACCAGCAACAGTAGCTCCGCCGCCACCAAACCAGTGAGAAAAGAAACATCGACCGCAAAAACACCTCCGTCTCCTCCACCAACACCTCCTTCTCTTTTTATTTTATTTTATGTTCACCAACAGTACCTCCGCCACCCATATCCGCCACTAACAACACCTCCGTCTCCTCCACCAACACCTTCCTCTCTTTCTATCTCTGATTTTACATCAATAACACCTCCTCTTTCTCCTTATCTTTTCTTCCCCCACTACTACATGTCCAGATCCGCCACCAACAACACTTCCTCATCCCCCTTTTATCCTCTATAAGCATCACCAACACCTCCAGATCATCATCGTCGAAAATCATTATAAAAAATTAAGGATACATCATCATTGTAGAAACCAATGTTTGTGTTGGTGAAATGTCAGAAAAATGATGAAACCAAATATAGTTGCATCAAATTTTACAAAAACTAAACAACGTTGAAACCAATGTCTGTATTGGTTATATGTTAGAAAAATGATGAAACCAAATTGGTTTCATCAAATTTTACAAAAACTAAACAACGTTGAAACCAATGATTTTGTCGGTGAAAACAGTAAGTTTTGTTGAAACCAAATTTAGTTTCATCTGATTTTTACCTTTTTTTTAATCGTGAAACCAAAATTTTGACCAACGTTGAAACCAATGTTTTGTTGGTGAAAACAGTTAGTTTCTATTGAAACCAAATTTGGTTTCATCTGATTTTTGCCTCTTTTTATCATGAAACTAATTTTTTCTTAGTTTATTAAGTTTGCCTTGTTTGGTTTCATTGTTGAAGTTGTGTTGGTGAAATGCCAATTTTATGTTGAAACAAAATTTGGTTTCACCGTATTTTTACCTAATTTTGGTCGTTGAAACCAATGTTGCTGGTGATATGACAAATTTTTGGTGGTTGGTGGTAGTGAGTGGTGGTGGTCATTGGTAGTGGTGGTGGTTGGTGGTGCTCGTTGGTTGTGACGTACCAGAAATTTTCTCTTCTAACGAGTTGGGTTTCAACCCATATAGCAAGAGAAAACCCTCCAATGCGTCACTCGAAACTGAATAAAAATTTACATGCTCAATTTTAAATTCAGGTGATGATGAACTCTCAAGACAAAACAAAATGAAAGAAACAATTGTGTATGTCCAAGAGTAAATTTGCACTTCTTCAGTCCATAGATCCAACAGAATTCATTTGAGAGGGTTCAATATTTATCCGGAAACAAGTACTCAAAATAAATAAATAAATAAAAATAATTATGTAATGCAATGGAGAAAACGTAGTTGCTTGATCCATAAATCCAGAAGAAACTTTAAAGTTAATCCTTAAGTTTAAAATATAAATTAAGCACTAAACAATAACGACGTGCAATTCTAAGCTCAATTAGTACACATCAAAAGAAGTAAAAAAAAGTTTCAAAACTTAGTCAGGTGTATGCCCAAAAATCATACACATTGTATACGACATAATTGTGTACTCCCATTTACAGACTATACACAAAATATCATTTTGTCGTAAATAAAAACAACACCTACACTTGGCAGAAACATGGGCAATATCTTTATTTTCATAAGACAAGAAAATAGACAGAGATATACGCAAACCCAACTACACCAACAACCCCGTGATATACATATACAAGCAAAAATACCAACTTTTTCTCACGCTCCTAGTTGTAAGCTCTTTCCAAGCCAAACGGGGTGAGCCACATCCCAGTTGGGGTTACAACAACAAATACGTGAAGTCGGCATAAAAATATAAGGTGTAAGCAAGGAGCAGCAACAAAGATTAAGTAGAGAAAGTAATCCTTACGCAAATACATTTCAAACCAGAGAAATAAGAGGCGCAATTAAAGTTACTTTACTATTATTATGGCTACGGTTGCACATCGGGCGGTCGGTTCGGTTTTGAACCAAAACCAACTACCAAACCGTTTATAGGCGGTTTTTGAAAATCAAAACCATCTACCAACCCGTCCATAGGCGGATCGGTTTTAAACCGACCCAAGTCGGGTTCGGGCCGGTTCGGTTTTTTACAGGTTAAACTGTATCAACTGTCACAGAAATTTTCGCAAGCTATCTAACATACTAAAATAACAGTATCTTCACTATACTCTTCAACTAGCATGATATACATTGTAGATAGGAAACAATAAAACTAAATTGACCTTTGCAGTGTTCAGTGAAATGAGAACCATTACCTTATTAAGAGGAAACATCGGTTGAGTACCACCACCAACTAAGGCAAGAATGTTAAAACGGAAAAGCATAGTGGCAATACCAATACAACCATTACCATTAAAATCGCGACGAAAGGATTCACCATATGGATAACAACTATAAATCCTAAACCCTTCATCTGTCCCAATCGAAAAGAATTGAAAATATTGATTAAAGGAGACATAAAGAAGAGAAGATGGTACTGGTGATGAAGAAGTTTGAAAATTAGTTGAATTATTAGGGTTAGGGTTATCATTATTATTACTCTGATGAATGAGAATTTAATGTGGAAAAAGTTGAATCGAATGAATAAATTGAAGAAGGAGATGGAATTCCATCACCATCTTCTTCGTCGTGTGGAATACTATGGTTGTGCAGTGGGAGATGAGTAGGTTGAGCAGACGGACTTTAGGGTATCTTCGTTTAGATGGAGGGCTAGGATGAGACAAAATGATATCAATCAATGACCTAGAAAATTCGGTTTATACGGGCGGGTTCAGTCGGTTCTTATGCTAAACCCCCAAACCGAACGGGTATTTGATTTTAAAAACCGTATACCAACCCGCTACGGGCGGATTCGGTTTAAAAATCCGTGGTTTTGTCGAGTTCGGTCGGATTCGGTTTTTCGGGACGGTTCCTGTGCAGTCTTACCTATGGTCGTAGCCACCGTCAGGGTAATAGCCATTGTTCCGAACAATCTTTTGGGTAGCCACCGAGATGGTGGAATGCCAATTAAGGCCTGACATTCTTAAATTAGAGTTCTCTAATTTCCGATTAAACTCATTTATCGCAAATCCACAAACTAAGTTATGAAACCTCGCAAATCCCATAACCAAAAGCTTGCACAAATACAAGTACTGGCAGCAATCATATAAGAATTTAGCATGAGGGAGAGAATCACTTACCATAAAGTAGGATATATAATTCATGATCAAATAGAAAGAAATCAAATTGCTGAAAATGATTAGTAATGAAGTCTACCAATCAGTATGCAAAACAAGAATTAAAACGTTCATCCCAAATCTAACAAAACTATTTAAAATTCTCATATTTTCAAAACGTAACAAAAGTTAACCTATCTGTAGCTGCCAAGAGGAACAAGAAGAGAAAAACAGTTGAAAATCAGGTTACAGACCAGCAGCGATACAACCCATTCCTTCTTATGTCGAAAAATCTTAAGTGCAAGTTCAATGATGTTTTTAAACAAGTTTTAACTCAAAATCAAATAGGAGTCCAATTCAAACTTAGCCGTGACAATTATTTTGATAGCGGAACTTGTAAACATTCTGTTAGATGCATTACTATAAGAGGAAGAGAAACTCATGAAATCCTAAAAATAGGGCCAGAAAAACAAGAGCAGCATAACAATGATACGACACAGATATCTGAAATGATATTCACAAAGATTGCAGTTTGCGCTCCTCTATTCAAAAATTCACACGAGCATCGTTATGCGATGAAATTTAACAAATTTGATCTATTGGAAAGCTGAGAAAACCCTCTTTACCATAAAAATAATATGAAAAAGTAATGAAGTTTATAGCTGTGCCAGAAACGTTTTGACAAAACAGGACATGAATCACGTTTTCAGAAAATTGCAGTTTCGGTAGTCTGCAATCGAAAATTCATACAAAATTCATTTTGCAATGAAATCAAGCGAACTTGGTCTCTTTAGAAAGCTTAGAAGTCCCTCTATCATATAAAAATTATAAGAAGATACAATAAGGTTTATAGCTATATTCAAAAGACTCATCAAAACAGAACAAGAGTCACGTCTTTCAGAAAATTACAATTTTGGTAGTCTACCGTCTAGAATTCATACAAAATTCAGCAAGTGATGGAATTCAGAAAATTATGGAAAGATGATAAACCCTCTTTAACATAAAAATAATAGATAAAACCAAGTTCATAACTATGCCGAGGAGTCTTGACAAAACAGGACATGAATCACTTGCCAGGAAATTTCAGTTTGGAAAAGAAAGAAAATATTAACATTCACATAACCAACATGAAAATGTATAGGCTTAATGAAGTACAGGAATAAAGAGAAAAAGTTTTCAAAATCACCACACTTGAAATCAAGGATTTGTTAATGAACTTAAAGTAACATCAATTTAATGAAACCACAGTTATGAAGGAATGAGATGTATCAAGCATTTCAAAGAAATTTTCCCATACTGTCAACCAAAGCTTCACTAGCAATCTGCCAATACCATATTAACACAAATATGAAAGGAAAAATCAAGTTACTTCACTCTCGGCAATAATGACAGGTTCAAACAGAAAATTTCAAGATTTTCATAAGCAAATTCCAGGTCAACTTAAACACTAGTATAATTCCTAAATACCCATTTTAAGTAAAAGGCATGCTTCAAGAAAAACAAGAAAGTTCAGATTATTAGAAGAAATACGATAACAAACCAACTTGGCTAGGAAATTTAATTAGGATAGAAAATTTTAATTAGGAGTAATTAGTCAAAGTAAAACACTAAATAGTACAACTAAATCCAAAGTAAAGTAAATGGTTTATAACCAAATCATCAACTTTTATAGTTATCATTCGATTAGCATGAGTATAAAGACAAGGAGAAATCAAGTAAAACCCCTACCTTAATCGCGCATTCCAAAGCAAGATTACCCATTTGCAGCCTTGTTCTTCAAACTTCAATTCATATAACAGAACCCTAATTAAGATATTGTAGAACTATTTTGGTAAAAAGATTACAATCTGAAATTGAGAAAATAATTACTTACCTCCACAACACTTCGATTCAAGGTTTTAAAATCACAGACAATTAATGATTCGTCTTCCTTCATGTTTATGCTAAAATTCTCATCAGCAAAAACAACCAATGATTTGTCAAAAGATCTGGACTAACATCCTTACCATACATTTTGTTACACTATATCTCCTTAATATTCAAATCATGAAATAGGGGAATTGAGAACAATTGATAATAATTAAGTAGTATTGAAACATTCAAGCACATCAATCATGAAGGAAATTAAAGAATAACAATTCATCAAATCGGACATTCTATTAAAATTATATCTATCATATACAGTTGATTAAACATTCAAATAAACTTATATACAGGAGTTCAAGATCTTTACAAGTATGGAAAAAGGAATATATATATATATATATATATATATTATATATATATTCATACATACATCAATAATTTCACACTACATCACTCTATAAATACATACCTAATAGATTTACTTTAATTCCAGTATTTTTCCTTAGTCTTTTTTCCTTCCAATTTTCCTGACCCCCCTTCTTGATGAATGAATTTCTCTATTTATAGGTCGTTCGGTGGGTCCCTCTTTTTTACCTCTCTGTCTATCCTTTATGCTTGATGAGTCACGTTTTCCTGGTCTTGTCTGTCAATTTATTGGTTATCGTTCCACTGTACTCCTTTGGTCCGATACCTCTTGTCCCGTTACTTCCTTACATTTTCTTTATTTTACGATTATCTTTAGATCAGCATGATCATGCGGCTGACAGGCAGCTTCATGCTTATGCATTGTTATGCTTTTTCCTTTTTGGCCCGTAACCTTGTTCTATTGACACGTGCTCTTCGTACTTTATGAGTCATCTTCTTCCTGATCCTCGGTGTCAGTTATGCAGCTAAAGTTACTTAACTAATTAGTGATGTTACTTTCCCGATCCATATGTATTTATTACTTCATCTTTCCCGTACCATTCGCATTTAATGCTTCTTACTTCGATCAGAACACTAATACTTTCCCGATCCTACGTGTCGATCCCTCACTGATACTTTCTGTCTTTTACATCTGTCATCCACTCGAACTTTTATAAGGCTTTGATTGTGTGTTTCTCGCTCTTCTATAAATCTCTGCTTCTTTCCCTAATCGTTTGACATGTGTCATCTGGAATTTTATTCCCTAATACTTCACTCACTGATTCACTGGATTTTTGGAGTTAAGGGGAGAGAAAGGGATCGGAAGAAGGTAAGAGAATAAAAAAATGAGAAGAAAATTATAGTTTCATTCTCCTACAAAAACAACCTTAAATGGTTTATAATTTGACATAACACGTGTAAACCATGTTTAAGATTTTCTAAAAATTTTCATAAATAAATTCTACTAACCATGCACTCTAAAATTATTAAAGGATAATCTATTTAGTTAAAATCACTTATACTGAATTGGGCTAGGGTTCGAAGCCCTACAAAATTTTTACAGGTGTTACATTGGTTGTGGTGGTCGGTAGTACTCGTCGGTGGTGGTGATTGATGGTGCTGCTAGTTGGTGGTTGGTGGTTGTGTTGCTACTGCTGGTGATGACGTTGGCTGATGATGGTGTAAGTTGCTAATTGTGTTGCTGGTGGTGGCGCTGGATGGTAGTGGAGTGAAACTGTTGATTGATGGTGGTGGTTGTGTGGTGATGTTGATTGGTAATGGGGTGGTGTTGGTAGTAGCGTTGGTGAGATGTTGGTAAAAAGAGAAGAAAGATTTAAAATTTTGTTAATTTTGTATTAAAAACGTTAAAATTCTTTAAATAGAGTGGGGTTGATTTTTTGTTTTGGTTGGGCTAAATTAAAAGAAAGGTTAATTTATACATATTATGTTAAATAGGGTTTTTGTGTTACTTTTGTTTGATGGTTTTTTTGTGGATGGATAGTGACACCTTTGGAGTTATAATCCACGACCTATTTTTGTTGAAGTCCATGGGTCTAACTAACCTCGAAAACCGGTTTACAAGGTTAGGGCTGTCCAAGGCTTATAAACCGTAGGATCTTAAGTTGCTCATACGATGCGGGACTAATCTCAATACGTCCCCTCACTTGTAGCCTCTTTGGGTCTAACATGTGGACAGTTAATCGGGTGACGTGGAATACGTACGGTCATACTAGACTTGTCACAAATTACCTGTTCTAAGACCATGTTTAATTCCATGGACATAACTAACCTCAAAATCGTCTTACAAGGTTAAGGTTGTCCTAAATTTATAAATAAGATCTTAAATTGTCCATACAATGTAGGACTGATTTCAATAATTTTCATACGGGTTAACATAGAATTGATTGTAGGACTAATCTCAATAATTTTCATAAGAGTTTACATAGAATTGATTATTATAGTACATCATGTCTACTAGTGGAACCATATTCATGAATAGATTTTCAAATCCCTCGTTGAAACTGATTCTTCCATTGAAATATGTATGCATTTCCTTCATTTCTAACTCCCACATACCCTGAGCCATACTAGCTTTTTCTTTCTTCTATCCAGCCTTTGTTGATTCCTTGTTCTATTATGAATCAGTTTATCTTGATAATATCTTTTCTTCCACATGTTGCTTAAACCGGAAATGCTTCTCTCCGCCCTCCTCTGCGCCCAAGCTGATGTGGCGTCATCCATGTGTAGGGCTGCACAACGGGCGGGCGGGTCGGTTTTAGGGTAAAACCAACTACCAACCCGTCCACAGGCGGGTTTTGATAATCAAAACCGTATACCAACCCGTCCTCAGGCGGGCCGTGTCGGTTTTAACCCGCAGCGGGTCGGGCGGGTTTGGTTTTTTGAGCGGGTTAACCCGTGCAGGCAACAAAAAATAACAAAACAGACACTAAAAAAAGAAAAAAAAACATGAAAAAAAGAAGAAAAAAAGCAGTATTATAAAATTAAGACAACAACAACAAAAACAAACAATATTACCATGAGTAACTCTCATAAAATTAAGTTCAAACTGACATTAAAAAAAAACATACAAAGTCACTTAAGTTAAAATGGAATTCAAAACAGATATGATCAAAGTTCAAAGATGCACTCCCGGATATGTATGATTGAGTCACTTAAATCCCCCTCCCTTTATCAATCATAGATCAAGGATCAAAGATCTCTATCATGGGACCCAATAACTCTGCAAGAACCGGAAATAAAAGGTATGTTAACAAATATGCAAACGATTGAAGAACAAAAAAACATGTAATTTCTTTAAAGCTGTATGTACTTTTAGTAGCAGGAGTTTCAAAATTTCAACCTTAGTTTTTGTTTCTTTCTTTTACCTATTTAATTGGTTCAAAGACTTTAAGTAGAGTTTTTTGTATCAAAATTTCAACCATAGTTTTTGTTTCTTTCAAACAACATAAAAAAATGCTAAAGCTAATGCTACTACTGTGAAAAAAGTAGCTGGACTTAATCCTGTATATGCTGTTATTGACTGTTTAAACGTTTCCCACAGCTCTAAATTTGCCATGATACTACTTTCGGCAATAGCTAGTATTATATGCAGCCGGCGGTCATTCAAGGTTAGGACAAAGTAGCTTGCAACTGTTGGTATTACGGTCAAGAGTAAAGACTAGTTCAGTGAATCCGATAAGATATGTATGCTACAGTACACCAATTAGTAGTAGATATGAGAGGATTAAGTTCATCTTTATATGATCCAGATCCAACTGAGAGTAAGTTGCAATGTATTTACTTCAATAATTAGATTACAATTTTATAACAGAGAATTCAGTTCAAATCTGACATGACATGACCACACAATGCTAGATGAAAGAAAGAAAAATACAGATTTATATCAAGTCCTTGCATCAAGAGTTAAGCTAACACCATCTAGGTACGGAGACTGAGTCGGCTTAATACCTTCTTCTTTAGAAGTCATATATTAGCTGCAGAAGGAGAATGATATAAAAACACAGGTAGTTGCAGTTTCTTTGAGAAACGAATGATTAGAACAAGAAAACAGACGTAGTTGATGTATGCAAATTACACGATGCATTATCATTCCTGTATTTGAGTAATGTTGTTCCAACTTTGTAATAGGTAACAAAATTAAATGTCTTACTGTCTTATTCATCTTATTTTGAGCTGTTTTGTTTTACCATATGGCGCAAACAGAAATTATATGATAAGATGTGATGTAGAAAGAATAAGCTGAAGTAGTCAACTTTGGGTATTCAATTAGGCAACCTATAAGGATGATTGAGGAGCTGAACTGAGGTTATCTGCAGCAGATAAAACAATTATACTGATGTAGCATGTAGACTTATAGCCTTTAAGCCTTTGCAAAGTTGAGGATGATATAATCTATGGAGGTGCTTCTTGATTTGTCGAAACTTTTAAAACTTAAAATGAAGAGATGGAGATTAGGAGGAACAAACAAATGCATAATCAGGGGAAATGCAAGTGACAAATGAAACAAAGTCAATAAACTATCGTTCCAGTCTACTGATGTCCATGGAAATGTTGGCAGGGGAATTCAAACTCAAACTTCAAACAGGAAGGACTAACTAATAGTTCAGGTTCATGTTTCTTGAATCAACATGCACAGACTAATATGTGACAGGTCCAGGAACCTCATTGTATGGACCACAGACTCATTTACATAGTTCAGGTTCATGTTTGAGCATAGTACCCATCAAAATTATGTCTGAGCATAGTACCCATCAAAATTGATCACAACAGTATAACAATTAACAAAGTAAACAAGACTAATAACTGAATTAAACACTTATCTGTGGAAATAGAATCATTTCAAAGTTAACCCAAGTTCTTCATATTTTTATCCTAATTGATCAATTTGGACAATTTGAATTGATAATCATAAAATTAAAACGAAATACAACAAACCCATGTTTTCAAATCGATTGAATTGAAGATTCCAAATGAGATATGTTTACTGTTGTAGTTCACTAAATCATCAATGGAGATTTGATGCTGTTGATAAACGAAAACGAAGGAATGGCAGAAAAGGGCAATAAGTATCATTACCTGGATGAGATGGCCGATGGCATGGA
>JAJJMC010012664.1:0-15000 GCA_023531435.1 Papaver californicum
TTTTTTAGTAAAAGATTGGGCCGAGTTTAATTGCAATTTAATTAAAGGAACGAATGGTAATTACTGGATTACAAAGTATCCATTGCTTCAAATTCGAATTTGATTTCCTTCCATACTTCACAAGCAGCTGCTAGCTCAGGGCTCCATTTGCAAGCTTCACGGATAATGTCATTACCTTGACGAGCAAGATCACGTCCCTCATTACGCGCTTGTACACACGCTTCTAGGGCTACTCGATTTGCTACGGCACCCGGTGCATTACCCCAAGGGTGTCCTAAAGTTCCTCCACCGAACTGTAGTACAGAGTCATCTCCAAAGATCTCGGTCAGAGCAGGCATATGCCAAACGTGAATACCACCTGAAGCCACAGGCAGAACACCCGGTAGAGAAACCCAATCTTGGGTGAAATAAATACCACGACTTCGGTCTTTTTCAATATAATCATCACGTAGTAAATCAACAAAGCCCAAGGTTATTTCCCTTTCCCCTTCCAGTTTACCTACTACGGTACCAGAGTGAATATGATCTCCACCAGACATACGTAATGCTTTCGCTAGTACACGGAAGTGGATACCATGATTCTTCTGTCTATCAATAACTGCATGCATTGCGCGGTGGATGTGAAGAAGTAAGCCATTATCTCGGCAATAATGAGCCAAGCTAGTATTTGCAGTGAATCCCCCCGTTAAATAGTCATGCATTACGATAGGAACTCCCAATTCTCTGGCAAATACAGCCCTTTTCATCATCTCTTCACATGTACCTGCAGTAGCATTCAAGTAATGTCCTTTGATTTCACCTGTTTCGGCCTGTGCTTTATAAATTGCTTCGGCACAAAATAAGAAACGGTCTCTCCAACGCATAAAGGGTTGTGAGTTCACGTTTTCATCATCCTTGGTAAAATCAAGTCCACCGCGGAGACATTCATAAACCGCCCTACCATAGTTCTTAGCAGATAACCCCAATTTTGGTTTAATAGTACATCCCAATAGGGGACGACCATACTTATTCAATTTATCTCTTTCAACTTGGATACCGTGAGGTGGGCCTTGGAAAGTTTTAACATAAGCAACAGGAATTCGCAGATCCTCCAGACGTAGAGCGCGAAGCGCTTTGAACCCAAATACATTACCCACGATGGAAGTAAACATGTTAGTAACAGAACCTTCTTCAAAAAGATCTAAAGGATAAGCTACATAACAAATATATTGATTTTCTTCTCCAGCAACGGGCTCGATGTCGTAGCATCTTCCTTTGTAACGATCAAGGCTGGTAAGTCCATCGGTCCACACAGTTGTCCATGTACCAGTAGAAGATTCGGCAGCTACCGCGGCCCCTGCTTCCTCAGGTGGAACTCCAGGTTGAGGAGTAACTCGGAATGCTGCCAAGATATCAGTATCCTTGGTTTCATAGTCAGGAGTATAATAAGTCAATTTGTAATCTTTAACACCAGCTTTGAATCCAACACCTGCTTTAGTCTCTGTTTGTGGTGACATAAGTCCCTCCCTACAACGCATGAATTAAGAATTCTCACAACGACAAGGTCTACTCGACATGAATTAGCCGTTAATGAAACCTTTCACAGGAATCTTTCACAAAACTCTCAACAAATATTATCAACTAATCAGAATGGTTGGTTGTTAGACTACGGTATTTGATTCGCCAAATACATCAACATCATTATTGTATACTCTTTCATATGTATGGCGCAACCCAATCCCTGTTTTTCAAGTTTCTAATCCCGTACTTTTTTTAATCTAAATTTAGAAAAAAAAGGAAATTCACTCTTGACAGTGCTATATGTTGTATATGTAAATCCTAGATGTAAAACTATCTGGAATTCGTCCCTGAAAAGGTAGAGAAGAGGCGGAAAACTATATGCTGAAATAAGAAACAATGGCCAATGTGAAAAAAAAAAATGAATCATAAATAGAGTTCAGGTTCGAATTCCATAGAAAATATGGGTGGGATTGTCTATAATGCTAGAGAACTGAAACGCTCCCTCATGGTTTTTATCCATCTACCTTTTTTTTAGGTTGTGAAATTGGAAAATTCACTCATTGAACGAGTAAACAATCGAATTGGAGTCGCTTGAATGGTACCAACGAAATCAAGTGCTAACTCCTATTTATTATTGAATTAACCGATCAACCTGCTTGCTATCGGACATTTTTTCTTCGGTTTACAAAATGCAAAGAATTTCTACATATTTCACTTTATTATCATTATGAAAACAAATCCTACCCCTTCGGGTCTCGGGGTTTCCGCACTTGAAGAAAAAAACCTGGGGCGTGTCGCTCAAATCATTGGTCCGGTGCTAGATGTATCCTTTCCCCCGGGTAAGATGCCTAATATTTATAACGCTTTGGTAGTTAAGGGCCGAAATACTGACGGCGAGCTAATTAATGTTACTTGTGAGGTACAGCAATTATTAGGAAATAATCGAGTGAGAGCTGTAGCTATGAGTGCTACAGATGGTCTGAAGAGAGGAATGGAGGTTATTGACACGGGAGCTGCTCTAAGTGTTCCAGTTGGTGGGGCGACTCTCGGACGAATTTTCAACGTTCTTGGAGAGCCTGTTGATAATTTAGGTCCTGTAGATACTCGCACAACATCTCCTATTCATAGATCTGCGCCTGCCTTTATACAATTAGATACAAAATTATCTATTTTTGAAACAGGGATCAAAGTAGTTGATCTTTTAGCTCCTTATCGACGTGGGGGTAAAATAGGACTATTCGGGGGGGCTGGAGTGGGTAAAACAGTCCTTATCATGGAATTGATCAACAACATTGCCAAAGCTCATGGAGGCGTATCCGTATTTGGCGGAGTGGGCGAGCGTACTCGTGAGGGGAATGATCTTTACATGGAAATGAAAGAGTCTGGAGTAATTAATGAACAAAATCTTGCAGAATCAAAAGTAGCTCTAGTCTATGGTCAGATGAATGAACCGCCGGGAGCTCGTATGAGAGTTGGTTTGACTGCCCTAACCATGGCAGAATATTTCCGGGATGTTAATGAACAAGATGTCCTTCTATTTATCGACAATATTTTCCGATTTGTCCAAGCAGGATCCGAAGTATCTGCTTTATTAGGCAGAATGCCTTCTGCTGTGGGTTATCAACCTACCCTTAGTACAGAAATGGGTACTTTGCAAGAAAGAATTACTTCTACCAAAGAGGGGTCTATAACTTCTATTCAAGCAGTTTATGTACCTGCGGACGATTTGACCGACCCTGCCCCTGCCACGACATTTGCACATTTAGATGCTACTACCGTACTATCAAGAGGACTAGCTTCAAAAGGTATCTATCCAGCAGTAGATCCTCTTGATAGTACGTCAACTATGCTCCAACCTCGCATCGTTGGTGAAGAACATTATGAAATTGCGCAAAGAGTTAAGCAAACTTCACAACGTTACAAAGAACTTCAGGATATTATAGCTATCCTTGGGTTGGACGAATTATCTGAAGAGGATCGTTTAACCGTAGCAAGAGCACGAAAAATTGAGCGTTTCTTATCACAACCCTTCTTCGTAGCAGAAGTATTTACGGGCTCTCCAGGGAAATATGTTGGTCTAGCAGAAACCATTAGGGGGTTTCAACTGATCCTTTCCGGAGAATTAGATGGTCTTCCTGAACAGGCCTTTTATTTGGTAGGTAACATCGATGAAGCTACCGCGAAGGCTGTGAACTTAGAAGTGGAGAGCAAATTGAATAAATGACCTTAAATCTTTGTGTACTAACCCCGAATCAAATTGTTTGGGATTCAGAAGTGAAAGAAATAGTTTTATCTACTAATAGTGGCCAAATCGGTGTATTACCAAACCACGCCCCTATTGCCACAGCTGTAGATATAGGTATTTTGAGACTACGCCTTAATGACCAATGGTTAAAAATAGCTCTGATGGGTGGTTTTGCTAGAGTAGGCAATAATGAGATTACCATTTTAGTAAATGATGCGGAGAAGGGTAGTGACATTGATCCACAAGAAGCTCAGCAAGCTCTTGAAATAGCTGAGGCTAACTTAAGTCGGGCTGAGGGCAAGAGACAAACTATTGAAGCGAATTTAGCCGTCAGACGAGCTAGGACGCGAGTAGAGGCTATCAATTCAATTTCATAACTAATTGGTGCGCCCCAATAAAAAAGTGAATTCCGTTTATACACCATATTTTGGTTCTGCGGATTGAGTCGAATCAACTGTAATGGCATTTCTCTAAAATAAAAGGGAGGGTGGGTAGAAAAACTTATTAGATACTAATTACTCCGGTATCTAATAAGTTCTACCTACTATTGGATTTGAACCAATGACTCCCGCCGTATGAAAGCAATACTCTAACCACTGGGTTAAGTAGGTCATTTATCATCACAAAGAGAAAGAAAGGGGCTTGTCATATCGATGAATTATAGATGCAATCTTATTTCGAAGCAATACCAATTCTTGGCAGGAAACAGATCAGAAGCTATCATGTTGGATCATAGAAGATTCATCTTGACAAGAAATTATTTCCATGATAAACTATCTATCACAAGGGCTATAGCTCAGTTGGTAGAGCAACTCGTTTACACGCGCGCCAATGTTTTTCAGGGGAGTCCATCATGCAATCAAAAAAATTGATCTTATTGATAAATCGGTGTCTTACTCTATATATTCGAGGGAACAATAGCCTGACAAATAGTTGGTTCGGTCCGCTTTGGGTGCCAATTTAGGCTCCAAATAGAACCCATCATTGATTCGATAATTGATAAGGTGAATACACAGCCCATTCAATGCTAGGCATAATGAGTATAAGGACCTCAAAAAAATATCTTTTCGTAATATGAACTTTAAGGTGTATGAAGTTTCATATTTGACTCTTTGAGCAGAGCGATAGAGACTCCATTTAACTTAGGTTGATCTAGGCCAGAGGCAGACCTACGTCAAGGTAACTCTTCTTTGAAACACTTTGGTATTGCTCCTGGATCATAATCTAAATAATGAATCAGAGCACGTGGAGCCATCTCGTTATCTTTCTGTTAAGAAAAAGTATGGCGGACTATCTGATATTTATATCAGTTGATGAAAGAGCCCAATGCAAAAAAAAATGCATGTTGGGTCTTTGGAACAGTTCGAATCATTTCGATAATAAAAAGTTTGATCTGTTTTACCGAGAAGGTCTACGGTTCGAGTCCGTATAGCCCTAAAAATTTTTATAGTTTTCATTTCCTCATTCTTGTTTGTTGGTTGTAGTCGGACAGTCGTTTGGCCCATCGAAATAGAATAATTATCACATGCTCCGAGCGATCCCCGCGGGTGAGCATGAAAGGGACAAAATTCATTTCAGTGGGCCCAATCAGTCTTTGTTTGATCTCGGATAAAAAAACTGTCCTTTCTTCTTTGTGGATAAATTACACACAAATTTTTCCTGTTTTCCTATCCAGGATCAAAGGGTTTGGGATATTCCTTTTCTTTTTGTACAAAATCTCTTTTTCTAGATCTCAATATACCCCAATCCAATTGCTCACCAGTCCAATTCTACCTATGCTTACTTTATGCAAGAAGATTGAGGGTCTGTTTGCACTTGGACGAGTTAAGAAGCCCCCAACTCATCGTTTTTTCGGGAGCAGAACCCAATTCGTTGTTTCAGAGATAATGACTGGTTCCTAACTCTATTAGTGTTTGTACCCCTATCGATTTCCATGAGTTGTTTGGGGATTTGGTCTGTCGAATCATTTGAGTTGATAAAGCGCGATTCGATTAGAAGAAGTTTCTTCTGTAAATTATTTAGGATTCGGCTGACTTTCCCGTTGTGATATACTTCGTTGTATAGGGTTCGTTCAACATAATTTTTTTTTTGCATGAAGGCTAACCCAGCGGTTGGTCTTACTTTTGAAAACTCATTTTAATTACATTAATAAGTATTCTCGCCTTTTCGGACCCATTTCAAGTACTAAAGATCGATATTCTAGATTCTTCTTTTAAGACTTCGAGTTCTAATTAAATAACCCACTTCTTTTTGGGGGGGATGGGTTGCAGGTCGAGGTAGTACAGACTCAAAAAATGTAAATTGGGGATAGAACCCTAGGGTTGTTAGATGTAAGGGTTTCTCTCAATTCAATGCATTGAATAAAATCCATTAAGTCTAGAACAAGGATAAAAAATAGAATAGGGCGATGCATTCAGTTTCCGTATCTAATCAATAGAAACAACAATCCTCTAACTGGATTGGATCTTAATGAAAAGAATAAACCAATACCCTTCGGTTTTATTATATGAATATTCAAAAAGGATATAACATACATATAGAATTGTTCATTTTCTTAATAGTATCTTAATTTAATCTTAATCAAAATTCTATATAAATTAGAACTAAAAAAAGATGTAATGTAATTCTTTTTTCTCTTTTTTTTATAGAAAATTTGAGACAAGATAAAAACGATAAGTTTGTAATAAGAGCATAATATGTCTCTAGCATATCGAAATAAGTGAAAATCGGATTCCACTCGATGAATCTTGAAACAAGAATGACCCACAGCAAAAAAACTGGGGAGTTCAATCAAAATTCATTGGTATTTCGACTAAAAAGTTATAGCTTAATTCAAATTCCAGATCGAATCGAAGAATACGGTATATATTTTTCCACATTCATAGGAGTGCATCTATGTTTCTGCTTTACGAATATGACATTTTCTGGGCATTTCTAATAATATCAAGTCTGATTCCTATTTTGGCTTTTTTCATTTCCGGAGTTTTAGCCCCGACTAGGGAAGGACCGGAGAAACTTTCTAGTTATGAATCGGGCATAGAACCAATGGGCGACGCTTGGTTACAATTCCGAATTCGTTATTATATGTTTGCTCTGGTTTTTGTTGTTTTTGATGTTGAAACGGTTTTTCTTTACCCATGGGCGATGAGTTTCGATGTATTGGGTGTATCCGTTTTTATAGAAGCTTTAATTTTCGTGCTTATCCTAATTGTTGGTTTAGTTTATGCATGGCGAAAAGGAGCGTTGGAATGGTCTTAGCTCCTGAATATTCAGACAATAAAAAGAAAAAAGAAGAAAAAAATGACATTGAGACAGTTATGAATTCCATTGAGTTTCCGGTACTTGATCAAACAACCCAAAATTCAGTTATTTCAACTACATCAAATGATCTTTCAAATTGGTCAAGACTCTCCAGTTTATGGCCGCTTCTGTATGGTACCAGTTGTTGCTTTATTGAATTTGCTTCATTAATAGGCTCGCGCTTCGACTTTGATCGTTATGGCTTGGTACCAAGATCGAGTCCTAGGCAAGCGGACTTAATTTTAACAGCCGGCACAGTAACAATGAAAATGGCTCCCTCTTTAGTAAGATTATATGAGCAAATGCCTGAACCAAAATATGTCATTGCTATGGGAGCCTGCACTATTACAGGAGGGATGTTCAGTACTGATTCTTATAGTACTGTTCGAGGAGTTGATAAGCTAATTCCTGTGGATGTTTATTTGCCGGGTTGCCCGCCTAAACCGGAGGCAGTTATCGATGCTATAACAAAACTTCGTAAGAAGGTATCTCGAGAAATCTACGAGGATAGATTTGGGTCTCAACAGAATAATCGATGTTTTACTACCACTCACAAGTTTTATGTTGGACGCAGCACGCATACTGGAAATTATGATCAAGGATTAGTCTATCAATCGCGATCCACTTCAGAGATACCTTATGAAACATTTTTCAAATACAAAAGTTCAGTATCTTCCCACGAATTAGTGAATTAGGGAGGCTGCTTTTCTTTTGTGCAGAAGAATAGCAAATGCCCTTCACTTCAATTTTCAAAAATTTCGTCGTAAACGTGAACTACTTATACAAATGAAAATCCGGGAGAGATTAAAAAAATGCAGGGTCGTTTGTCTGCTTGGCTAGTCAAGCATGGGTTAGTTCATAGATCTTTAGGCTTCGATTACCAAGGAGTCGAAACTTTACAAATAAAGCCCGAGGATTGGCATTCCATTGCTGTCATTTCATATGTATATGGTTACAATTATCTACGCTCTCAGTGTGCCTATGATGTAGCACCGGGCGGACTCTTAGCTAGTGTGTATCATCTTACGAGAATAGAGTATGGTGTGGATCAGCCAGAGGAGGTATGCATTAAAGTATTTGCCCCAAGGATAAATCCCAGAATTCCGTCTGTTTTTTGGATTTGGAAAAGTGCGGATTTCCAAGAACGGGAATCTTATGATATGTTGGGAATCTCTTATGATAATCATCCACGCCTGAAACGTATTTTGATGCCTGAAAGTTGGATAGGATGGCCCTTACGTAAGGATTATATTGCTCCAAAATTCTATGAAATACAAGATGCTCATTGAATGATACGAACCTAATTTTCTTTTTACGCCGCGAGATATTCAAGGAATTTTTTTACAGTCTCTTCTAGAGCAAACAGAGTAATCGAACTCTTTTTCCTATATATGGATATATGGATGCGCAAAAAAATGGGTCCTCATTGAGATTCCCAAATTTGGAAGATATTCTATTTCTTTTTTTATACAGACTTTAAGAAAAAGGGTAGGATTTTCTCTCTCTAGACATTCGGACGATAGCATGTATGTATGCTGATTCGTATCGAATTTGTATGAGTATCTATTATTAACCTGTGGGTTAATAATGGATGCTCAATGTCAGGAACTTAACAGTAGATACTCAATGTCAGGAACCAGATTTGAACTGGTGACACGAGGATTTTCAGTCCTCTGCTCTACCAACTGAGCTATCCCAACCCTTCTTGAGGCACCATCCCCATCCTACTAGAGGGCTTGGGTATATGTCAATTCAAGAGAATCAAAAAGCATTACAAAATCTTACCCAGGCCCTGGAATTTCCGGAATTTTCAAAAAAGAAAACTTTTGAAGTTGAAAATAATGCTGTGAACTGTGAATGATTCAAACGGGGATTCCTTGATCATAGATTTTCTTTTGTACATATATACCACAAGACTTGTGATACGAGAGAGGCTTTTCTGCTCCGATCCTTTTGTGAAATAGTACAGTGAATGATAAATATAGCTAATTTTCGGGCGCTGCCGAAAAGAAAAAAGAGTAGAAGTATAAATAAACAGTTAGGGAGTAAAACGGGCCTTTTTGTGGGGATAGAGGGACTTGAACCCTCACGATTTATAAAGTCGACGGATTTTCCTCTTACTATAAATTTCATTGTTGTCTGTATTGATATTGACATGTAGAACGGGACTCTATCTTTATTCTCGTCCGATTAATCAGTTCGTCAAAAGATATATCAGACTATGGAGTGAGTGGTTTGATCACTGAATATTCGATTCTTCCTTCAACTTGGAATAGATTCACAAAAATGATTCCTTTTTTTTTATGTAAAAAAAATTTTAGGGCGGCATTCATAGAATCTTTGATATTTCAGTACGTATACGTACGTCTCGTATATAGGTTTATCCCCCATTCTTTATGGAGTTTAAATTCAAATTGAATAGAAGGATTCCTCTACCAACGCAGTCAACTCCATTCATTAGAACAGCTTCCATTGAGTCTCTGCACCTATCCTTTTTTTATTCTCGCTTTCAGAAACCCCTTAATTTATTTTCTGAAAACAGGATTTGGCTCAGGATTGCCCATTTTTAATTCCAGGGTTTCTCTGAATTTGAAAGTTATCACTTAGTAGGTTTCCATACCAAGGCTCAATCCAATCAAGTCCGTAGCGTCTACCGATTTCGCCATATCCCCTTTTTAGTTTGAGCCGAAGATCTGGCCGGGATGCCATCCCTTTCTTTTTTTCGTTCATGCTGGAACCGTTAACCGTTGAATTCATTAGATACAGCTTATCTATCTAAAAGGTTTCTCTCTTTACTCCTCTTTGATTTCTTTTTTATCTACCCCTTTTTCTCTATTGAAGGACCTACATTTGGTTTAATCAGAAATGATTCTATCATTGATGTATCCGCAATTCAATATGGATGGATATATATCACATATATATTCCTCTCTTCCTCTCACTTTTCCCGCCCGATTTTAAATACTTGAACGTTCGATTCTTTTTTTAGAATGCCATATTTTTCTTAATTTCTAATAATTTAGAATTAAGATATTGATAATCATATTCATATAAATTATAAATATAAAAGAGAATTATGGAAAAGAAAAAATGTAGAATTTCTTCCCATTGAAAATTTTGATATCATATATCACTCTATTTATCGTTATATTAATTCTTATGTTATATTATATTGTTATAGAATACCATTCTATTCAGTATTCATTTTTTCTCTATTCATATTCATTATCGATTTTGAATAGCTAAGAGCTAAGTAGTTGACTGAATTCCTATGCACAACACAATTTCTGTTATGTGAGCCCGCTTAGCTCAGAGGTTAGAGCATCGCATTTGTAATGCGATGGTCATCGGTTCGATTCCGATAGCCGGCTTTTCTCTCTTTGTTCCATTTTATACTTTATTACATGATTAATAATGTCTGGTTGAACTCAAGGTATATTGAAAATACTTTTTTCCTTTTCTCAAAAATAGTGGATCTATTATGTCGTAAGAACTTCCAACTATGAATAAAAAACGGATTCGAGCGGTTGGTTAGATCTCTACAGAACAAATTAGGACAAAGTCTCCTTACCTTGCTATATATACAAAAGAGTCTGAATATTGATACAATTCATCTCATTCTTCTTTGTAGTACAGTACTTAACTTCAGTATATTTTTTTCGTTTATCGTTTAGTTCAGTCTTAATTTAGGTTTATTCTGTAAATAAAAAAGGAGTTTTTATGTCTCGTTACCGAGGGCCTCGTTTCAAAAAAATACGCCGTCTGGGGGCTTTACCGGGACTAACTAGTAAACGGCCTAAAGCCGGAAATGATCTTAGAAATCAATCGCGTTCTGGGAAAAAGTCTCAATATCGTATTCGTCTAGAAGAAAAACAAAAATTGCGGTTTCATTATGGTCTGACAGAGCGACAATTACTTAAATATGTTCGTATCGCCGGAAAAGCCAAAGGGTCAACTGGTCAGGTTTTACTACAATTACTTGAAATGCGTTTGGATAACATACTTTTTCGATTGGGTATGGCTTCGACCATTCCTGGAGCTCGGCAATTAGTTAACCATAGACATATTTTAGTTAATGGCCATATAGTAGATATACCAAGTTATCGCTGCAAACCCCGAGATATTATTACGACGAGGGATGAACAAAAATCCAAAGCTCTGATTCAAAATTATCTTGATTCATCCTCCCATGAAGAATTGCCAAAACATTTGACTCTTCACTCATCCCAATATAAAGGGTTAGTCAATCAAATAATAGATAGTAAGTGGGTCGGCTTGAAAATAAACGAGTTGCTAGTCGTAGAATATTATTCCCGTCAGACTTGAACCTAACTCAAATAGCAAGGCAAGGATTCGGAGAATTTTTCCCCCTTTTCGCCGAAGTAAATTGACCGAAGCTAAGGGGTTTGATCCGGATATTTTTCCCATTCATGTATCATAAATGGATCCGCGGGGATTTTTTTATGTCTTGGCGACCCTTTAATCAGTATTTTTCGTACCACCCCAATTAGGAATATAGAATTCATTTCAAAGAAAGGTCTACCTCGTGGAATAATCCTATTCCTTGTTATTTGATCCATTGTGGTCAATAACGCTCTTGAATTAGGCAAAGATAAGGAAAGAGAGGGATTCGAACCCTCGGTAAACAAAAGCCTACATAGCAGTTCCAATGCTACGCCTTCAACCACTCGGCCATCTCTCCTACAAAATTTTATGATTATGACCCAGAAATCGGGTGAATAGCGAGCCATTCATATTTATTTTTGCAATATAGGTACGACTAACCGATTATAACAATTCGAAATATGAAAATGGATGGGATTTTGGTCATAGAATTATTATTCTATTCTTTTTCCTTCTTTGAATCATAATCTGTAGGAAATATTAATTGAATGTTTAGAACGAGTCTTTTTTTATGTTATTTCGTCCTGTACAATTCCTTTGTTTGTGGGATTCTTTTCCCATGCGAGGTAATGAGAAGAATTATAGAATGGATTGCGAACTATGCCTAGATCACGGATAAATGGAAATTTTATTGATAAGACCTCTTCAATTGTGGCCAATATCTTATTACGCATAATTCCGACAACTTCCGGAGAAAAAGAGGCATTTACCTATTATAGAGATGGTGTGATTTGATTCTATTTAGTGTTCTCCGTCTTACGAGTAAAGGCACGCAGGGTTGGATTCGGTATAAAACGAAAGGCGTTTATTGAAATAAATCTGCAAAAAATCTACGCTTCTTGAAGGTGAAGTTTGGAAATAGAACAATTCCTTCTATTGTGTATCCCCGATTGATGCAGCCTCAGATACTTCAATTTTCTAATCTAGTATTGAACGAAAGGTTACACCTATAGGTTCTTCTGTATTAGAGGTCCATCCTACTCCATCAGTACCAATAGGCGGCATAGGGGAAGAAGCACTACACCTAGGAATCAACAAAAAAAACTTTGTTATAAATTATCCCTTTCCTTATCGGGATCGGAACTAACAAGAATGGTTGGGACAACAAACATCCATCTCGTTTGTACTTTGGATACCTATATAACCATCAAAGACTGTTGAAGTGACTAATTCCTGGAAATAGGGGGCGTTGAGGACAAAGAAATTGTTGGAGTAACCTTTTCTATCTAGCAACAACACGATTAGTGTTAAGAAAAGACCTCTTGCAGGAAGGCTGGCTAGAGATTTCTTGTAAAAACACTAGTCCCTGTCAGTTCATAATGAGAATATTTCAATATTCTTTTGGTTCCATGGATTATTATCATTCATTATGCACAGAAGGGAGGAGCCGTATGAGATGAAAATCTCACGTACGGTTCTGAAACGGGGATTCTTTGAATAGAATGAACGACCGTAACGGATGTCAGCTCAATCCGAAGGAAATTATGCGGAAGCTTTACAGAATTATTATGAAGCTATGAGACTAGAAATTGATCCCTATGATCGAAGTTATATACTGTATAACATAGGCCTTATCCACACAAGTAACGGAGAACATACAAAAGCTTTGGAATATTATTTCCGGGCACTAGAACGAAATCCATTCTTACCACAAGCTTTTAATAATATGGCCGTGATCTGTCATTACGTGCGACTATCTCCACTATAGAAAGAGGGAAAGAAAGATAAAATACGCTAGTAAATACTAGAGGATAGGCTTTCTACATATGTATCGTACAAAGCAACGATTTTTATTAGCTGTAGCAAAGAAAGATACTTCATAAAAGCCAAAAAATGAAGAAATGAATATGCCTATAATACTATATTCTATGGATAGATAAAAGATCTAATTGATAGGGGAAGCGCCGTAAAGATCAATTAGTGAGATTTTGGGTCGATACAATAAGAAAAAACTGCTTACTTATGTCATGATATGAGATATAAGTTAGGAATCAACTTATGTAATAGGGTTGATCCACTAAGGTATTGAGCAGCGGTGTAGCATCAGATCCCAAAGATAGTAAGTCCTTTCTTTCTTAGAGAGGAAAGTCTTTTTCAAAGATTCTATATGAAAATGAAACGGAGATAGTTACCTTTCAGAAAAAGATAACTATAGTGGGGTTCATTTTTCTGAAGGTAGGAGAAAAGATAAAACTTATTTTGAATCAAAATGAAAGTTTAAAACTTATGTAAATGTAATTAACCCCTTCTGGTTAACCCGAGAAACAAAAATGGGATAGATTTATGAAAAATCTTATTTAGTTAGATAGGGTCGATTAAGATAAGATGGGACACCAAAATAATTTATTGCTGAGCCGTATGAGGTAGGAAACTCTCAAGTACGGTTCTAAGGGAAGGAATCGACCCACCTATTCCGACCGAGGAGAACAGGCCATTCGGCAGGGAGATTCTGAAATTGCGGAAGCTTGGTCCGATCAAGCTGCGGAGTATTGGAAACAAGCTATAGCGCTTACTCCAGGTAATTATATTGAAGCGCATAATTGGTTGAAGATCACGCGGCGGTTTGAATAAGAACACTCTTTTTATCCGTCAGTAAAAAAAATGGATCTTTCCTCTGGGAAGAGCTAATCAAGGAATTTCATTGTATCCCTTCTAAGATTGTTCTGTTCTATTTCGTTTAGTACCTCGTAGGCATAAACGATACCCGACTACAGTACATCATACATCCCTTTTTGCTATTCAAACTAAAAAAGCCTTTGAATGTGGATACTGGGGTCTTGGTCTTATTCATGACTGCCCCAATGAAGTGATTTGGAATCGAGCAATAGTCATACGTTCTATGTAAGATACGAAGCAGCTCCATCTAAGCACCTGTAATTTACATATGAATCCAAAAAAGAGTTTTTGTGTCAAGTCAAAGCCGGGAAAGGATTTTCAAATATTATAAAGGTCCGTTGAGCGCCTCATGGCTATGTCATAATAGATCCGAACACTTGCCCCGGATCGACTTCCAGATCATAATTGCTCTAGTAAATAACTAAACAAAATAAATAGCTGGGAGATAGGAAGGAAAGGAACTAATTATAAATAGATTTCAGAAGTTCACTAATTACTTGACTGTTTGCAGGTCTCTTTGTATGTGTTGTCCGGAAAGAGGAGGACTCAATGATTATTCGTTCGCCGGAACCAGAAGTTAAAATTTTGGTGGATAGGGATCCCGTAAAAACTTCTTTCGAGGAATGGGCCAGACCAGGTCATTTCTCAAGAACAATAGCTAAAGGCCCTGATACTACCACTTGGATCTGGAACCTACATGCCGATGCTCACGATTTCGATAGCCATACCAGTGATTTGGAGGAGATCTCCCGAAAAGTATTTAGTGCCCATTTCGGTCAACTCTCCATCATATTTCTTTGGCTGAGTGGCATGTATTTCCACGGTGCCCGTTTTTCCAATTATGAAGCATGGCTAAGCGATCCTACTCACATTAGACCCAGCGCTCAGGTGGTTTGGCCAATCGTGGGCCAAGAAATATTGAATGGTGATGTGGG
>JAJJMC010012664.1:25000-27500 GCA_023531435.1 Papaver californicum
AAAATGCTTCCTTTTATTTGATTTTATCAATATTAATGCACTACATTTTTTCAAGACCGCCCCTATAATAGATTTGTTTTTTTTTGACCCTCATCAGAATGAGATTCATTTGATTGAGACACAATTCGACGTAGATCCAAGATATTTCATCGAATCATTGATGAACAGATTCGACACGTACCCTGCAATTTTTATAGAAAAAAGAAATTAGATGGAATCATGAAAGCAGAAAATATTCTTCGTATTTAGCCATAGCATTACATTATATTGACAATTACAAAAAACTGTTCATACTATGAGTATAGTAGGCGATCCGGCGGGTATGCCCCCATCGTCTAGCGGTTCAGGACATCTCTCTTTCAAGGAGGCAGCGGGGATTCGACTTCCCCTGGGGGTAGGGTACTACGAAAGGAGGTTGATCATGGATTTATCCATAAGTCTAAAATGGATTCTTCCTGGGTCGATGCCCGAGTGGTTAATGGGGACGGACTGTAAATTCGTTGGCTATATGTCTACGCTGGTTCAAATCCAGCTCGGCCCAAAAATCCGCCGATCCATCATGAGATAATAGAAAAAATTTTGCCTCCAGAAACCAGACAAAGAAACGAAGACTTTTTTATGCTATATCCTTAATTTTTTTGTTCCCATAGATTCTACTTTCTAATGATCTGGTCTGTACCCTTAATTTCTAAGGGAGGGGTAAAGAAAAAAAGACTTTTTCTTTTTTATTTATTATGAAATGATTTGACTACTAGTAATACGTGCCGTTCTCACTAAAGCCCATACCCATATGAATATCAACATATCGCTTCTATCTCTGTTACAATACAGCGATTCTAAATAGAAATATGCTATGAATTTAATAATAAGAATATGTATCCTTTACATCTTATTTCCCTGGGATTGTAGTTCAATTGGTCAGAGCACCGCCCTGTCAAGGCGGAAGCTGCGGGTTCGAGCCCCGTCAGTCCCGACCTAGGATCCGATGAATCCGTCAACTCATTTCTCTATTTTCGGTGAAGAGGGAGGACTGAAAACAAGATCTAATTTCCGCCGGAGGTCTTTTTTATCATCGAAGAAATACAAGAATTTTCATTAATTCTCGACTAGTACTGATTCGTGGGGAGAGCTAGATTGGTACAATTGGTGGTAGGGTCCTATTCGGGATTTCAAGAGATACCGCACAGGTTTTCCTTTTTCTATTGGTTCTGATCCATGGAATTCAATATAATACCCACCCGGTTCCCGAGAGCATACCTACAAATTGAATTCCTTCATTGTGTGATACAAAATTAACTTGACCTTAACATAGTTGGCGCGCCAGAATCCTTTTCAGATTCTATTAAAACCACCTCCTTATTTTCTAGCTCCTATTTTTGGGAACCGCAATTCCTAATTGGAAACAATCTATCTATCTCACTTCCATACCGAATTTCGGATATGATATATGTTCCGGTTTCAATCCAACGAAAGAAGCTTTTATTTTAAAAAAAGAGAGATCAAAGAAAGATCTGCCCTACCCCGCTTAATAAAGAAATTAATAATATTTCTTCTCCTGTTTTTTCTTTGATGAAGGGGTCCTATCGAAGCAAGAGTAAACTCCAAAAAAGTACATTTCTAAAAAAACGAGATCTTTTATACCCGAATCCATCTTTATTACACCTCTTTGTCTTCCAAGAAATTTAGATCATAACAAACTAAATGAGTTTCGAACTTCACTTTTTTCCATTTCATTTCTACTGTTTGGGTTTGTGACCAATTGAAATGGAAGACGGGTCAGATGATACCTCATCAGCTGGTTGTATACGGAAGACGGTAGGTTATAGAAAAGAATGAAAAACGAAAAGGGATTCTTTGTTGTATCAAGAATTCCTTTTTTAATTCGTTATGGATAAAAGATCCTCCTATGTTATACTATTCAATTCTCGACAATGAATCGATCTGAAAGCTCAGATATTGTTATTCATGATATTGATCCGATTCAATATCAAATAACATTGGGATGCAATTCATTTCATTGAATTTAGAGGAGAAGATTTATCATCTCTATGGGATTAGATCCCGAGTTATTGTGAAGTAAAAAACGATGGGATTATGGAAGTAAATATTCTCGCATTTATTGCTACTGCGCTGTTCATTCTAGTTCCTACTGCTTTTTTACTTATCATCTACGTAAAAACAGTCAGTCAAAATAATTGATTCGAATGAAGCTTGACTTCTTTATTCTTATCAATGATTGAAGAAATGAAAGGTATTTTCATTCCACGTCTTAAATGAAATGGGCGGACTAGAATCAGCAGTATATGAGATCCGGTAGTATGGTAGAAAGATATCAATTTCTTTCTACCATACTTTCTATTATTGTATTGTCTCAAGTTGTACTGGTACTGTATAAAGAGGGATAGGCTTCATCTAGATTAATCTACAATATGTATCTTGTATTTTCATATATGTACATATCTATAAATTTCATATATGTGATGTACATCATGTAAATAAC
>JAJJMC010012664.1:32500-35000 GCA_023531435.1 Papaver californicum
TTCATTACAAAACCAATAAGCCGGAAAAAGATGGATTGTTTTGTGAAAGAATTTTTGGGCCTATAAAAAGTGGAATTTGTGCCTGTGGAAACTATCGAGTAATCGGAGATGAAAAAGAAGACCCGAAATTTTGTGAACAATGCGGAGTCGAGTTTGTTGATTCTCGGATACGAAGATATCAAATGGGATACATCAAACTGGCATGCCCAGTAACTCATGTGTGGTACTTGAAACGTCTTCCTAGTTATATCGCGAATCTTTTAGATAAACCTCTTAAAGAATTAGAAGGCCTAGTATACTGCGATGTGTGATTTGATCAAAATTCTTATTTTACAGATTGGGACTAAGAAACTGTCATCCCATTCACTCCGATTGGGATGCCCTGACTCTGACATGTCTCGTGGTAGGAGTAACATGAAGCTCAGAATTATGGATGTATTTAATACTCCAAAAAAGGGAATTGATCTATGGTCGATTCCGTAACAGAAAAATAGGAATTGCTAGTTGTACCTCGTGAAAAAGACTTCTTTCGTGGAATTAGCCATTCCATTTGTTTTAGAAAGAAATTATGTTCTAGTAAGCAAATATGACATGGTTACAAGGGCCTATTCATCGCGTATAGGCTTTAAGGGCATCATGTCATAACCGTCGAGGTTAAGTAGGGGCCTAAAAGATCGAATGGAATGATACATAGACAAGTAAATCCCTTATGAGTTCCAAGGTATTCTTTTAAAAGGGATTTGGTATTCGAAGGGAGGTAGACTACTCAAGAATTTCACATTTCATTTCATTGAAATGTTGGTTGGTCCTGATTGGGAACTTGAGTAAGGAGTAGATCGTTGGGGGTTTTCTAAAAAAAAATTTTAAACGAGAACCCCTTATTTGATGTAACTACTTGAGCCGGATGAGAGGAAACCCTCGCGTCCGATTTTTAAGGGGGGAAATCCTATACTATAAGGAACCTATCCCAATTTTTCTTTTGCTAGGACCGTAGCTAAAAAACCTACTTTCTTACGATTACGAGGTTCATTCGAATATGAAATCCAATCTTGGAAATACAGCATCCCACTTTTTTTTACTACTCAAGGCTTCGATACATTTCGAAATCGAGAAATCTCTACTGGAGCAAGTGCTATCAGAGAACAATTAGCCGATCTGGATTTGCGACTTATTACAGATTGTTCATTGGTAGAATGGAAAGAATTAGGGGAAGAAGGGCCCACGGGTAATGAATGGGAAGATAGAAAAATAGGAAGAAGAAAGGATTTTTTGGTTAGACGCATGGAATTAGCTAAGCATTTTATTCGAACAAATGTGGAAGCAGAATGGATGGTTTTGTGCCTACTACCAGTCCTTCCCCCCGAATTGAGACCGATCATTCAAATAGATGGGGGTAAACTGATGAGTTCGGATATTAATGAACTCTATAGAAGAGTTATCTATCGGAACAATACTCTTACCGACCTATTAACAACAAGTAGATCTACGCCAGGGGAGTTAGTAATGTGTCAAGAAAAATTAGTGCAAGAGGCCGTGGATACACTTCTTGATAATGGGATCCGCGGACAACCAATGAGGGATGGTCATAATAAAGTTTATAAGTCTTTTTCAGATGTAATTGAAGGCAAAGAAGGAAGATTTCGCGAGACTTTGCTTGGTAAACGTGTCGATTATTCGGGGCGTTCCGTAATTGTCGTGGGCCCTTCGCTTTCATTACATCGATGTGGATTACCTCGCGAAATAGCAATAGAGCTTTTCCAGACATTTGTAATTCGTGGTCTAATCAGACAGCAGGTTGCTTCAAACATAGGAGTTGCTAAAAGTAAAATAAGGGAAAAAGAACCTATTGTATGGGAAATACTTCAAGAAGTTATGCAAGGGCATCCTGTATTGCTGAATAGAGCACCCACTCTGCACAGATTAGGCATACAGGCATTCCAACCCATTTTAGTGGAAGGACGTGCTATTTGTTTACATCCATTAGTTCGTAAGGGGTTCAATGCAGACTTTGATGGGGATCAAATGGCTGTTCATGTACCTTTATCTTTGGAGGCTCAAGCGGAGGCTCGCTTACTTATGTTTTCTCATATGAATCTCTTGTCTCCAGCTATTGGGGATCCCATTTCCATACCAACTCAAGATATGCTTATGGGACTCTATGTATTAACGATTGGAAATCGTCGAGGTATTTGTGCAAATAGGTATAATCCATGTAATCACCTAAACTATAAAAACGAAAAAATTGACGATAATAACTATAAATATACAAAAGAAAAAGAACCCTATTTTTGTAGTTCCTATGATGCACTTGGAGCTTATCGGCAGAAACGAATAAATTTAGATAGTCCTTTGTGGCTCCGGTGGCGACTAGATCAACGCGTCAGTGGATCGAGAGAAGTTCCCATCGAAGTTCAATATGACTCTTTTGGAACCTATCATGAGATTTATGGACACTATTTAATAGTCAGAAGTGTAAAAAAGGAAACTCTTTGTATATACA
>JAJJMC010012664.1:37500-42500 GCA_023531435.1 Papaver californicum
GGATTCAAAAAAATGGAAAAATTGGATCTATGTCCAACGGATCACACCTATAAAGAAAAAGTTTTTTGTTTTGGTTCGACCCGTAGTCACATATGAAATAGCGGACGGGATAAATTTAGCAACGCTTTTCCCCCACGACCTGTTGCAGGAAAGAGATAATGTGCAACTTCGAGTTGTCAATTATATTCTTTATGGAAATGGAAAACCAATTCGAGGGATTTATCACACAAGTATTCAATTAGTTCGAACTTGTTTAGTATTGAATTGGAACCAAGATAAAAAAGGTTCGTCTATAGAGGAGGTTCATGCTTCTTTTGTTGAAGTAAGGGTAAACAACCTGATTCGCTATTTCATAAGAATGGACTTAGTGAAGTCCCCTATTTCGTATACCAGAAAAAGAAATGATCGGAGGGGGGCAGGATTAATATGGATCCCGGATAATGGATCAGATCGTACTAACCTCAATCCATTTTCGTTTTATTCCAAGGCAAGGATTCAACAAGCATTTACCCAACATCAAGGAACTATTCGTGCGTTGGTAAATCGAAATAAGGAATCCCAACCTTTGATCATTTTGTCATCATCTAATTGTTCTCGAATGGGTCCATTCAACGGTGTTAAATATAATGACAGTGTGACAACAAAAGAATCAATGAAAAGGGATCCCCTAATTTCCATTCGAAATTCATTGGGTCCTTTAGGGATTGTGCCTAAATTTGTGAATTTTTCTTCTTATCATTTAATAACTCATAATCAGATCTTGGTAAAAAAATATTTGCTACTTGACAATTTAAAACAGACTTTCCAAGGACTTAAATATTATTTAATGGACGAAACTGGGAGAATTTATAATCCCAATCTAGGAAGTCACATCATTTTGAATCCATTAAATTTGAATTGGTTTTTTCTCCAGCACGATTATTGTGAAGAGACAGCGACAATAATTAACCTTGGACAATTTATTTGTGAAAATGTATGTATATCCAAATATGGACCCCGCCTCAAAGCGGGTCAGGTTCTAATTATTCGTGTTGGCTCTTTAGTAATAAGATCGGCCAAACCCTACTTGGCTACGCCAGGAGCAACCGTCCATGGACATTATGGTGAAACCCTTTCTGAAGGAGATACATTAGTTACATTTATCTATGAAAAATCGAGATCAGGTGATATAACGCAGGGTCTTCCAAAAGTGGAACAGGTTTTAGAAGTGCGCTCGCTTGATTCAATATCAATGAACCTAGAAAAAAGGGTTGAAGGTTGGAACGAACGTATAACAAGAATTCTTGGAATTCCTTGGGGGTTTTTGATTGGCGCAGAGTTAACCATAGCACAAAGTCGTATCTCTTTGGTTAATAAGATTCAAAAAGTTTATCGATCCCAGGGGGTGCAAATCCACAATAGGCATATCGAGATTATTGTGCGTCAAATAACATCAAAAGTTTTGGTTTCGGAAGATGGAATGTCTAATGTTTTTTCACCCGGAGAACTTATTGGATTGTTGCGAGCGGAACGAACGGGACGAGCTTTGGAAGAAGCGATCTGTTATAGAGCCGTCTTATTGGGAATAACGAGGGCGTCTCTGAATACTCAAAGTTTCATATCCGAGGCGAGTTTTCAAGAAACTGCTCGAGTTTTAGCAAAAGCCGCTCTACGAGGTCGTATCGATTGGTTGAAAGGTCTGAAAGAGAACGTTGTTCTGGGGGGGATGATACCTGTTGGTACCGGATTCAAAGGATTAGTGTATCATTCAAGGCAACACAGCAATATCCCTTTTGAACTAAAAAAGAATAACCTATTCCGAGGGGGGTTTAGAGATATTTTGTTCCAACACAAAGAATTATTTGATTCTTACATCCCAAAGAATATCCACGATCCATCAGAACAATTATTGACGGGATTTAATGATTCCTAAGAGCGGATTAATCCTTTTAACTTAACTTTAAACTATCTGGTCTAAAGATAATAGTGAATAGAAAGGAATTTATGGCTTGGCCCGTGTATCAACGGCCAATCTCTGGTAAAAGGTTCCATCGGAACAATTCTTTATTTAGTATTTAGGGTATCTCATCTCTTAAAAAAAAGGGAAGCGTGGGGAGAAATGACAAAAAGATATTGGAACATTAATTTGGAAGAGATGATGGAAGCAGGAGTTCATTTTGGTCATGGTACTAGGAAATGGAATCCTAGAATGGCACCTTACATCTCTGCAAAGCGTAAAGGTATTCATATTACAAATCTTACTAGAACTGCTCGCTTTTTATCAGAAGCTTGTGATTTAGTTTTTGATGCAGCAAGTAAAGGAAAGCAATTCTTAATAGTTGGTACTAAAAATAAAGCAGTTGATTCAGTAGCATCGGCTGCAATAAGGGCTCGGTGTCATTATGTTAATAAAAAATGGCTCGGTGGCATGTCAACGAATTGGTCCACTACAGAAACGAGACTTCATAAGTTCAGGGATTTGAGAGCGGAACAAAAGAAGGGAAGACTCAACCGCCTTCCGAAACGAGATGCAGCAATGTTGAAGAGACAATTATATCACTTGCAAACATATCTGGGTGGGATCAAATATATGACGGGGTTACCTGATATTGTAATCATCGTTGATCAGCAAGAAGAATATACGGCTCTTCGAGAATGTGTAACTTTGGGAATTCCAACGATTTGTTTAATCGATACAAATTGTGACCCGGATCTCGCAGATATTTCGATTCCAGCCAATGATGACGCTATAGCTTCAATCCGATTAATCCTTAACAAATTAGTATTCGCCATTTGTGAGGGCCGTTCTAGCTATATCCCAAATCGTTGATTAATAATAAGATAAGTCAATTACTTCGAGAACTCCATAGATTTTTTGAATCGGTTACTATATTCTGAATACCAAAAAAGAGATAAAAAAGCTGGGGATATTATGTGATTACTTGATATCCGAAAAATATGATTCAAGTAGACGAGTTGAGAAAGAGATAGTGGAATCAAAATAATTCCTTTTTTAGTTCTATTTCTGCCAGAGGACAATATGAATGTGCTACCATGTTCCGTCAACACATTAAAAGGGCTATACGATATATCCGGTGTGGAAGTAGGCCAACATTTCTATTGGCAAATAGGTGGTTTCCAAGTCCATGCCCAAGTCCTTATTACGTCATGGGTCGTAATTGCTATCTTATTAGGTTCAGCTGCTATAGCTGTTCGGAACCCACAAACTATTCCGACCAATGGTCAGAATTTCTTCGAATATGTCCTTGAATTCATTCGAGACTTGAGCAAAACTCAGATTGGAGAAGAGTATGGTCCTTGGGTTCCCTTTATTGGAACTATGTTCCTATTTATTTTTGTTTCTAACTGGTCAGGGGCTCTTTTACCTCGGAAAATAATACAGTTACCTCATGGGGAGTTAGCCGCACCTACGAATGATATAAATACTACCGTTGCTTTAGCTTTACTCACGTCCGTGGCATATTTCTATGCGGGTCTTACCAAAAAAGGGTTGGGTTATTTCGGTAAATACATTCAACCAACTCCAATCCTTTTACCAATTAACATCCTAGAAGATTTCACAAAACCCTTATCACTAAGTTTTCGGCTTTTCGGGAATATATTGGCTGATGAATTAGTAGTTGTTGTTCTTGTTTCTTTAGTACCTTCAGTGGTTCCTATACCTGTCATGTTTCTTGGATTATTTACAAGCGGGATTCAAGCTCTTATTTTTGCAACTTTAGCCGCGGCTTATATAGGCGAATCCATGGAGGGTCATCATTAACTAGCTTTTCTGATTGATATTCGGGAATTTAAAATAAAGGAAAGAGATCTAAAAGATCTTTTTCCTAAGATTCTTGGCCGATTGATGTCATACCCCCACTTCTATTTGTTCATTCAATTACAATATTAGAATTATATTAGGGTTCATAATTTGAATCCAAATTGTTATGCTATCTAACTTTGATTGTGATTAAACAAAAAACGATGTTTCTATAGAACGATGGATTGGCATTTAAATTTTTTTAATTCAAGGATTGTCCAAAATTCGAATTAATTCCATGCAATTTCATCAACCAAATCCTGATATTGTATTGATATGTAATGATTCGGGCTAATGATAATGAACCAACCAACCCGCCCATTTGGATTCATACGGGATAATGATAACTAAAGGGCAAAGAGGAAGTGACAAATGGGCTTCATAAAAAATAGGTTAGGGGATCGACTTAGGTATATGTAATGGCTATAAACCTATTGTTGTGTATGTTTTTTCTAGAATTCGAATGCATATAGGATGAGAATTCAATAGTTGGTTTACACTATGGAAGAAACATATGTATATGTGATATTAGATATTGACTAGTTATATATGAACTATCCATAGATCTTATTTCCTTTACGATCCCACTCTGAATTTCGATGAGGATTCCAATAGAAGTCCTTCCATTTCGTCTGTGACGAATGAATAAACACATGAAACCAAGAGCATATAGTATAGAAGAGAAAAATAACGAAGAATTGAAAGAATGCTTTGGAACTAAGAAATGGAAGAGCTTTATGGATTGCTAATTGATAAAGACTCGATGGATGGGAACTAAAAACGAGAAATCGAAGTAGTTCTGACGATTCAATAATATAATTACTTCAATTGGATATATGTTAGTAATGGAATCATAAGGCATTATTTATTGGTTGATTGTATCATTAACCATTTATTTATTTTGGTGCGAGGAGCTTACCATGAATCCACTGATTTCTGCCGCTTCCGTTATTGCTGCTGGATTGGCCGTAGGGCTTGCTTCTATTGGACCTGGAGTTGGTCAAGGTACTGCTGCGGGACAAGCCGTAGAAGGTATTGCGAGACAACCAGAGGCGGAGGGTAAAATACGAGGTACTTTATTGCTGAGTCTGGCTTTTATGGAAGCTTTAACAATTTATGGCTTGGTTGTGGCATTAGCACTTTTATTTGCGAATCCTTTTGTTTAATCCTAAGAATTTGAAAGTTTTTTTCTCCATTT
>JAJJMC010012664.1:47500-51071 GCA_023531435.1 Papaver californicum
GCCCGGCTAGGTACTGACCAGGCCGGGGAATAAAAGGAGCTTTCGGCTAAAAAAGGGGGGATATTTTTTTTCTTTCTATGGAAGATATACCCATTATCGAAATGAAATTCGAGTTGGATTGCTAATCCAATTTGTATCTATCTTATCTATCTATAGAATAAAGTGAAAGAAAAAATAAAGACTTTTTGGCTTCAAGCGTAACCGTAACATAGTAATTTTTTCAATTTGGAGAGATGGCTGAGTGGACTAAAGCGGCGGATTGCTAATCCGTTGTACGATTTATTTGTACCGAGGGTTCGAATCCCTCTCTTTCCGTTTCCTCCGATGACTTTCTTTTTTTTGCATTCAAAAAAAGATCGAGACCTTTTCATTGCATTTTATCTTATTTTCTCATAGTTAAATGTCTGGAATAAAAAAAAAAAGAAAATGAATAAACCAACAAGCAAGAAAAAAGCTTTTTCCTCTTTTTTATTCCTCACGTCCAGGATTACGTCCTGGATCATTAGATAGGAATCCGAAGATAAAAAGAGAAACAAAGAATATCACTACTGTGTAAACAAAGAGTTTGAGAGTAAGCATTACACAATCTCCAAGATCATTTTTGTAAAAAAAGGGAATAGACTATCCTTTTTTATACCACATATCCTCTTTTTACACCAAGAAACGAAGTAGTTTCTCGAAAAGAAAGTAATTTTTCGAAATTCGTTTGTAATAAGATTCTTTCGTTACGGAAACGCTTTTTTATGACACAATTCTATATTATATTGTGGGGGACCCTAAATTGAATAGGGCCCTTGAAGTAGAAGGTCAAGTTGGGGAGGTGATCAAGATTTCTCGCAATTATCCAAGAATTCAAATGTTTGGATCGAGGGTTCAGAATATAAGACTTAGCTGATCTTATTAATTGTTAGACTCTTTTTTTATCAAAAAATCATACATGTTTGTAGGACAGTAGTAAAAAAATATCATCGAAAACTTACAGCAGCTTGCCAAACAAGGGCTAAGAGAAGAAAGAGCACAGGTATTACTGGCATAACATCTACAATTGGATTAAAAAAAGCATAAGCCTCGGGCAATTTGGCGAAGAAAAAACTACTCGAATGAAGGGCAGAATTAAGACAGATACAGATCAAACTAAAGATATTAAGCATAACAAACATTTCCTTCTTGGAGATAATTGTATTTTGATTGAGTCATTGATATTAAGGAAAAAAAGGAAGAAAGTAAGGTAGATTCAAATTCTTCTTTTTTTTTACTTGCTCAATCACAAATCCTTCAATTCTCAACCGAGAACAGAAGGAGTCATACTTTCATACAATATCTTAATTGAATTCTATGTAATGATCAATAAATTAAGTTAAATTCTACAACTATATGCATTAAATCCTAGCAACAATCTACTCTATTCCATAGAGATTTGGGTGGGAATTGACGAATAAACAATACGGATATTAGTGTTTATTGGTGTCAAATATAAATATAAATGGGGCGTGGCCAAGCGGTAAGGCAACGGGTTTTGGTCCCGCGACTCGGAGGTTCGAATCCTTCCGTCCCAGAGCAGTCCAATTAGGTTCAAAGTGTAATGTTGAATAAAATCGAATCTTTTTTTCTGAGTTCTACTGATTCTTTTCTGAATCATATCTTACCCTTTTTCTCGCAAAACAACCCAGGGCAAATGACATGCCGATAGAGCGAGATCTATTTCCTATCCTACCTGGCCAGGAAATAGCTCAATAGTTGAATTCAAAAATGAGATGGGCTCTTCCGCGTCTGCCTGTTCCATCGATATTCCTAGTTGCTTAGAAAGACTTTATGGTCTATATCCATAAAAAAAAAAAGAACGCATTCAAAGTGAAAATGCGAAAAAGCTCTACCTTACCCCCCTATCACTAAAGTAAATAGTGGAGTCCAGTTATTAGTTATTAATTCTCTGTGGATCTTGGAAGTCTAAACTAAACAAGAAGGGGCTCTTGGGACTAATTGAATTTTCATTCCATCACCGAGATAATGATTCATTCAAAATAGATGGGTGATTGAGTCGGAAATGAGATATCTATTAAACCTTTTTAACTACAGGCTATGATCTGATTACTAAATCCTTTAATTGATTTCACGATCAAATAATCAAAATTCTATTGAAATAGAAAATTTGAAAAACGAAACGCTTTTCATGATGTTTTATCAATCTTTGGTTCTCGAAGAGATGTGAGATTTGTTAACTTTAATTCTATCAACTCATTTCTGGCCTTTCCAGTTCATTGGACTCGTTTCTTTGGTTAATACTTAATATTCATTTTGTTCCGGTATTAGAAATATAATGAAAGACCCTTCTTTTTTTTAGTTAGGTGTTTTGTTTTTAGCTTAGTTGTTCGAGAAAGGTTGAATCTTTCATGATTGATGGTCTTGAACAATCTGTTCTGTTGAAGATGCAGATTAAAGAAAAGCGTTTTTTTCTTCATTTTCTTTATTAATTCTTTTGCTCATAGAATAAAAGATAGGGTTAATTAAATTGAATCCTTTGCGGAGACTTCTCCAGAAAAAAGGACCTTTCCATATAGAAAAAGAAAGTATGAAAGTATAGATTACTATGTACCGATTGAACTAATGACTATTCATGATTCCATATTGAATCAATTCCATACCGGCTCCAAACTAGAGGAAAGTTATGGTAAAACTTCGTTTAAAACGATGTGGTAGAAAGCAACGTGCGACTTGAAGGACATGATCGGTTGTGGATTCTTACATCCACCATTTTATATAGGAATGAAGGTGCTCTTGGCTCGACATAGTTTGTTCTGTTCCACTAGAACAATCCCTTTTTGCTGGGTTGTAAATAGTACATGATGGAGCTCGAGTAGAAAGTATTGATTCATTTCTCAGGGGCAAGGGTCTAGGGTTAGTGTCAATCAATAAGTCGGAACAACTTCGTAAGTATATCTTCAATATAGAAATAGAAAGGATCCAATTCGAGCAAACGTTTCAAAAAAAGGAAATTCTTTTCTTGGAATTGTCAAAAAACGAAACTATTTTGATCAAAACAAAAGTGTATCGCATGGGAATCAATCCTTCATCTGATTCTTCGATAGAAAGAAATCACAAAAGGTATGTTGCTGCCGTTTTGAAAGATTAAATATCACCGAAGTAATGTCTAAACCCAATGATTCAAAGCAACGATAAAGGATCCCGGAACAAGAAAACACCATTTTCTGTTGTCTCAACAATAGGTTCGGTCAGGGCGAGGAATAAAAAATGGACTCTAAACAAGACAAAGCAAGGGGGTTAGAGACAGCTCAATAAATAAAATGCCTAAGCTTAAGGATTTTCCTTTGAGCTCTTTGATAATTATACAACTTGAGTTATGAGTACGAATGTTTTTTCTTTTCTGCGGGAAGGAAGAAAAAAAGGAATTCAAAAAAAGTCTAATGGATTTTATTATTTTCTCAATCTATTTGGAACTATATACATAAATTCAAATCATTCTTTCTCGAGCCGTACGAGGAGAAAACCTCCTATACGTTTCTAGGGGGGGCGTTGTTCATCTACATCTATCCCAATGAGCCATCTATCGAAT
>JAJJMC010012676.1:0-19398 GCA_023531435.1 Papaver californicum
CATAGGAGTGACATAAATAAAGTGGTTGAAAGCACCACAAATGGTACTAATGTTGTCGTGTTGAAATCACTTAGTGTTAGGGTTCTGATATATTTGTTCAACACCTATATACATGGAGAGTGAACACATTTGAGAAAGGTTACGGACATAGTAACCACTGAAGCAGTTCGCAGAGATATATGTGAAGGGAGTCGATTGCCTGGTGGCTTGCTCCATTTTCAATGGAGATGTATATCATGAGATCGAATCTCTCTATCGTTCTTTGTTGAAACACCAAAATAAGAAGGGAAAATTCGAAATGGGCTTTGGTAGGCATAGTGAACAGGAAGTGGGATTGAGCAGCCGAATTAATACGACGAATTTTCATTTCTCACGTTCAAAATTAGGGCAAAATTACGGCAAAATCAAAAGAAAACCCCATTATGAATCAATTCAACAAGAATCAGGGTAAACTTAAAATTAAGAGATACCCATAATGATTAAACATGTTTTAATTTTTGTGAAAACAAATTGATTCCATAACAAACAAGGCAGAGGTATACCAAATGTGGGTGGTTTTCCTAAAGGTGAGAGAGAGTAGTGGGGGCTAATGGGACTAATGGATCACATATCCTTTTTCCCTTTATTTTAGTCCATATGAAAAAAAGGCTAACATAGAATAGATGGACATCAGTCAATCCCAGGATGCTGTGTGTTTGGTGAGGATTGACAAAAGTAACATTCAATCGGGAGACAATTAACTTTTAGTCCTTTAGTTTTATCGTCACACTTGTAAATTCAACCTGATAAAGTGATAGTATTTCGTGATTGTTTGTCAGTCGTCAGAAGTCTAACTTCATGTAGGAATCACATTCATGTCGATAAAAATTGCATGTTAATTCCAAGATCTATAAGTTACTTTGTGATTATGTTGTAAGCTTTTATGCAGTATTTTTAATAAAACAATCCAGCATTCTGGATTTTTTTTTTTTTGGAAATGCTGTATTTTGGAGCCTGGCCAAGCAAAATTATTGCTCACATGTGTCTTTACCTTTATATTTTGGACCATTATGTGACACCCCAATGAATGACTAATCAATTCGGTTTGGAAGGCTCTGAAGAATCTTGGCATTCTTCAATTAATATGCATTCAAAGGTAATAGCTGTCTACTTCCTAACCCATTTTGCAGTGTACTGGTTAGTCTTTTTTCATTTCTTGTTTGCTTTAGTAAGTTTTTCTTCATCTTTCTGAAATAGAAGGCAGTAGCCACTTTGGAGATCAAATCATTTGGAGTGCTATTATGCAGCTCAGGTCAGTTTACCAATAAGACCACTCATTCACAATTTGGTTAGCATTTTATGCAACACTGAAAACAGAGTGCTGTATTGCTTGGTAGTATTACTTACATTATAGATCCTCTTTGTATGGTTTAGGTGGCTTCCAAGTGGAGACTAATTTTTGTTCAAGTGTCTTTTTCCTTTAAACATTATTGAAGAGTTTTCATTTCAAATTTGGCTACTCAAATATTTGTCATATTTAATAACTGTTTATTACACAAAAGTCAAACATTGAACAAGCAGGCCACTTTAGTTTATACTCTACAGATTTTATGGGCTTTCTTCTAAATAAAAGAATTTTTCATTATTGATTATTCTCTATGTTCTAGATTTTATTTGAATAATGAAACGTCTCTGTAATGACACAGTAACCAACTAGAAACAACCATACAAGCTAATACACATAGCAGAAAGGGATAATTTTTTCCAGACACCAAATAGGAATTAAGGGATATAAAGTCAGACGTTATCTGTCTTCAAGTTACCTACTTATTCTAATATTAGTCATTCATAAGTTTATACTTGTATAAGTTCTTTATTTTGTTTTAGAGTGCAAACTCAATATCTTAGTTAGTATCGACTTCAATCCGGTGGATTCTTCTTTCTGTGTTTTCTGGATACAAGTGATTCATTTTTGTTAATTTTTAAGAATTTTTGTTATTTTTATGAATAAAAATGATTCTTGCAACTGTTTAAATCTTTCCCAAATATTCTTCGCTGCTCTGCTATTAAACTTTTGAATATAGCAAATTTGCAGATATTTTTCGAGGTTATGAAACTCTGAAATAAGCTTTTTGTGCTATTGAGTACCATATATAATTGTGGGTATGGAGTTTTCACTTCCATTTCATGGGAAGCCATGGAGAGTTGAGACTAGGAAATTGTTTTTTTTTATAGGAATGATCACTTGTGCTGCTTTCGCTGTTCAAATTTTCTTAACTCCGTACGAGAATGTATTTCGTGCTTTATTTCTTGTTAATAATGCTCCAGCTGGAGATTCTTCTCTTGATATTTCGGTGATGGATATTTTTACGCCTTTTTATGATTCAAGTATGGCCACTCCAAGTGAGAATCGTATTGAGACTAGCAATCTTGCAAAGAAGATGTCTCAGAAATCAATAAAAACGATGTTGGCTGAGATGATTCCTTCGAGTAATCGCATGAAGAGGACTTGGATGAAGATGCCTCCCAACAGAATAACATCAATATCTGCGATGAGTCGTTTATTGCTTAAGAATTTTGCTTCTTCCCATTCAATGGTATAAGTTTTGGTCTTTGTTTGTTAGTTTAACCCTGGAATTGATTTAAGTGCATAGAAATGTTAACTTTTGCTGTTCGGTTGCAGAGACCAAAATGGTCGTCAGAACAAGATCACCAAATCCTTGCTGTAAAATCAGAAATTGAGAATGCTCCTGTTATAAAGAATAATAAAGATCTCTATGCTCCTATTTACCGCAACCTTTCTACATTTAGAAGGTAAGACCAGAACTTCGTGCAGGACATCCTATTAAGTTGTTATACTAAATGATTTCTAGATTTCTCATTCGAATATAAGAACTTTATGTTCATGTGTTGATTGTCAAGTACTGTCTTTAATTAGACATTACTAGTTTGTCATAGGTCATAGTTTTCAAAAGCTCTAATTGTTAGTACATGTACAGGAGCTATGAGTTGATGGAACAGATACTTAAAGTTTACATTTACAAGGAAGGTGAAAAACCTTTTTTCCATGACCCAATACTCGAGGGAGTATATGCTTCTGAAGGATGGTTTATGAAACAGATGGAGGAAAACAAACAATTTGTTGTTCAGGACCCAACAAAAGCTCACCTATTTTACTTACCTTTTAGTTCAGAAAGCATTAGGTACAGTAGTTTGTATGATCGTAAAACACGCAGCAAGGAGAACTTTATCAAGTTATTGAGTGACTACTTGGACATTATCAAGGCAAAATATCCGTTTTGGAACAGAACTGGTGGAGCAGATCATTTTTTTACTGGTTGCCATGACTGGGTATTCTCCTCAAGTTCTCTTACATTCTCCGTCTTTGAAGTTCTAGTATCCCATTGCTATATGTTCTTTCTCATCACTATTGGCTGGAAGATTTTCTAACCGTTTCTATTTTCTTAGGCCCCAATAATGACAAGGCCGTTTATGAACGGATGCATCAGAGCTTTCTGCAATTCTGATGTCAATGATGATTTCGTATTAGGAAAGGATGTCGCTCTTGCTGAAACGTTGGTTCTTTCAAAGAGTGATCTTCTCAAAGATATAGGAGGGAAACCTCCTTTGGAAAGACAAATTCTGGCTTTCTTCGCAGGAAATATACACGGATATCTTCGCCCTATCCTACTCAAATTCTGGGAGAATAAAGACCCTGACATGCAAATCTATGGCAAGATGAATAGCACAGTCACTGCAACAATGAATTACATCCAACGCATGAAGACGAGCAAGTACTGCATTTCTGCGAAAGGGTACGAGGTGGCTAGTCCAAGGGTCGTCGAGGCCATCTTTTTCGAGTGTGTCCCCGTGATTATATCTGATAATTATGTACCTCCTTTCATTGAGGTATTGGATTGGGAGTCATTTGCGGTTTTTGTCGCAGAGAAAGATATTCCCAATTTGAAGGAGATACTCCTTTCAATACCAGAGGAGAAATATATAGAGATGCATAAGAGGGTGAAGAAGGTTCAACAACATTTCCTTTGGCACAAGGAACCAGAGAAGTATGACATCTTTCACATGACCCTTCATTCTATCTGGTATAATCGAGTTTTTCAGGGTTAACACTCAGCAAGAGTATTGTATAGTATTTGAGACAGACGTCGATTCCTTCATTTTACTAGTGAACAGTTATATGAACATCAGATTCACATATCGCAAAGGTTGTAAACTTGTAACTTGTAATCAGCAGTCCTGTGTACATCAATAAAGCGGAAAATTTTACAAAAACAAATAATACGATCAAGTATAGATGTACTTGGCTCTATTTGTAGCTCTTTCACATGTTGACGATGATCAAATAGAAGACTAGATTTTACTCTCTACCGAAGAATCCTGAAAAACGTTGAGGTAGCAACAAATGATGAAACACTGTGAGCTTTTCTGAGAAGAGGTGTGGCCCGCCTGATATATTCACTCATTAGAATTGACGATAAATAAGTCAAACAATAAAAATAGTCAGCAACTGCTCGCGTAGCTCAGTTGGTTAGAGCGTTGGTCTTATGAGCCGAAGGTCGCGGGTTCGAGCCCCGCCGGGAGCAATCTAAGCAGTCGCTATTTTTAATTTCTTTTTAACTTTATAGAACATATATACCTAACTATACTATATAGATCTGAAAACCTAAGGTTTTGGACACATGTATATGTGGTCCATATAGATGTAACTAGGATTTACCTCATAGTATACATATAGAGGCTTAAATCTATCAATGGCGATGCACGGTCCAAAGATGAAGGCGTATGCTCATATGTTTCTAAGAAATCTATTGTTGAAAACACCTAAAGCTATGGGATGCTACGAAGGAAAGTTTTTAAAACATTCATGATACTATCACCCTAAATTTAAATGTTTAGTGAGATGGAATCCATTATAATTGAAGTATAACAACAGGAGATTCAACCAGTAGTAAGTGGTATAGATGTTTAATGTGATTCTTTTGGACAATAAATGCCAAACCTCTTGGGACAAAGAAATTTCCTACAAATAACTATGGCAAGGTGCATAATAGAAAGAACCCCGAAGAAAAAAAGGGTAAGACACGTCCGACTCATATCCACGTTCATATTCTGGAACATGTTAAAAGAAACACACAAATCATGGTAGAGCATGTAAATCTTTTTCTAATAAATGGGACAAAGATGTAATTATGTGTCAATTTTAATGATATAAAGTAAATGTTTCTACTGAGCATGACGCAGAGATATAATTCTGACTCCCATCAAGAACAAATGAGTTGGGAATGAACCTTGTTATAAGTATCTACTGCGAATTGGTTCAACCGATATAGTGTGGGTATCATAGTATCAACCAATTACAAAATTTATAGGGAGTTTAAAGAACAACAAACTCACTATATATACTACAAGAAGGTTTAATGGCAACAAGAACTTTTCCCAGCCAATAGACTCATCCAGTTTTGATTGTTTTGCTATCTTTATTCAATTGAATTACGTATGATTTTATCCGTAGACTATCGATTGCGACTATTGATTGCATGATAGTTTAATAGGCGTTGATTTGGCTAAAATGGAAAATTTTGTGCAAATAATTAAATTTGTTGTCTGCACTTATGAAATGAAAAGTATATCATTATCACAAAACTGAAAATATTCTAAAGCACTTGAGATATAAGGATCATTCGTACATTAAGATAAAAAGTATATCATCCCCATAATAAGCAACACTCAAAAGTATATGAGATGAATTTTATTTTTCTTTAATTTAATAAGGTTTCACCACTTATTGTACCAGGAATCTCTCAAGGAAAGATTCAATGTCTGACTGATTGTTAACATGCTATCTTAAGTAATATACAACTAACTATTGAATTGTTTCCTTTAAATTCCATGTGACTACGATGAATGGATGATCACAAGGAACAAGTAAAAAAATGCTCAATCTTTTTTGAAATTGAATAAAGATTAAAAGTTACATAAGGTATGTATATACCAAAAGCTTATCACACACCAAACTAAGTTCCACTGATGTCTGTGCAAATGGTTATCATACGGAAGCTCATAGAGAATGAAACTGAATGCATCAATATACTTCCTCTAATAAATATGGAAGGAGACATAATTTAGAGAAACTAATGAGTCAATCTAGTGAACTGTTAATCACCATTATTTGGATATTATTGAATCCATATTGTCCCTGATAATGAAATGTTGAGGATAAACTCATCCGGGGTTTGACATAACCATAAAGACATTTGTTGTTGTGATATGATGTTTCTTTTTGAAAGAATTCAGATGGACATTCCTTTATTTGAGTGCACAAGAAAATAGGAAACAAAGTTTGATAGAATGCAAAGTGACGACATTTTTCACAAACAGTGCTTTCGATAGTATTAGATGCCCCTAATTTCTCCCACTCCTCAGAATCCCATAGGAACGGAGTTGATGCTCCCACATCCATAGCATAGTCAGGAATGTGAAGCTAGGAGAAATTGTCCAGTTCAGACACAAAACCCTCCTTCTTTTCTAACTGTATCTGATCTTTCGCAGATTGCATTTTATCCCAAATCTCGGACATCAAGCAATGAGATCGAGACTATCATGATATATAGATGCAACATAAAAAAACTCATTCTTACAGAGAAAACAAGGTGATAAATGTGGACATATCCATGTAGAATGCAGAAGTGATTTATTGCTCTGATGGATGCTTCGACACGTTGCATTAATTAATGTTCACAAGAAATGATGCGTTTTCTTGAAAAACTATTAGCGCATATTAGACATTTAAGGGCTTATGACCCTTGTTAATGCTAGAGAATTTACATCAAAAGGACTTGATGATTATTGCATTTCTAAAAGGACCAATATAGATCAGTTACTTTATGGTCTCGCAGATTCTACCATCAAAGGTTATAGATGGTGTCTAAGGCTTATATATGTTATGCATACAAACCTTCCTATAATTTGAGAAGTCCGAGGATTTTTGTAAAAAGAAGAGTATTCCTTTTATACACCATAAACACCCAAAGACTAGTGCAACGACTTAATTTTTGAAAATCCAGTCGTACAAGGTACCAACGGCTCTGTTTTCCTACCAAATAGTGAACAAATATTCAAAAATGATTAATTACGGTTGGCTAATATAGCACGAACCCAACCGTAAAATAGGATTTCAATTGCAGACAAGTTTTACGGTTGTGTTTGGAAAGTCCAAAGAAGATATGGGAACCTATTAAAATGGTTACAGGATTCATTAAAAAAAAAATTAATAAAATAAAAACTTAACTTGGTCAAACCGAAGTTTTGACTGTCAACTGTTAGTCCAAGTACCAATCCTTAATTTTTAAATAACTAAGTACCAAACTAAGGTTTTGTTCAAAATTTAGGTACCAAAGTACAAATAACCCACATGATTTTCTTGTGTTCACATTCTATTTAAAAGCAATTGGTAAAAATTCTACACCTAGCATAACCGAACAAGCAAAAAGAAAATTACTTCTATATATAAGAGTCACCACTGAGCCAATATGCACCAAAATAGCAATGAATTTATTGTGCCAGAGAAAAATTATCAAATCAATGTACAACCACATTCTAAGTTTCTAACCCACATCATAATCTACTTTTCACCACAAGGGCAATGACATTATTGAGCCAAAACAAGATATATTGGATTCTTTTCTTCTTTTTACTCAATTCTCAAGAAATTTACAACATAATCTATATGCCACCACATTATACATATGTAGGCCCATTTATTTTTGCTTGCCTAGGCCTAGTTATTCAATTTTTCAATTGTACAGTAAATTTTCCACCGAAAATACTAAAAGGTAACAAAAAATAATAGTTCAAATGTAGATCAAAGTTTTGTTTCTAGAAAAAAATTCAGTTGTGACCCACATGTTCTTATAAAAGAACACCCCCTTAAATCCTAGGATGGTATGAGGCACCATATCAACACCTACTGATAGTCTGTTACTCTCTTACACCCAAATCTTAAAATTGTGTCTATCTCCATAAAGCCTTCCATACAACGTGCATCTTTAAAAAAACAAAGTTTAGAAAAGAACATCGGGCTTCAGCCGCGTGACCAACAGTGTTCACAATAAAATATAGAGTGTTTTTACTGAAAAACCATGCTACTACACAATAATTTTCTTAGTCTTCAATTTCCATCTTCTACAAAATTATAGCCTTCCATATAGTGCACATCAATGTCTACTAGTCACCATCTCACCATTCTTACTTTAATTCACTCTGCAACAGAAGAATTTAGCCGCGTGAAACTCTACAACCAACAAAGACTTTAGAGACTAACCATCAATGTGTTCACATTCGAAATTCGAAACACTAAAGGTGGACCAAACAAAGGGTATCAAAGGTGTACCAAATGTGGACCAACGAATCCAACGATTCATGGCTCCCTTAAAATGCCTACCCCTCCCAATCTTATGGCGGTGAAGCATTGATACACATTTGGTACACCTATTTGGTCCACCTCTAGCAAGTTCGACATACATTTACTCATTCAAAAACTCTGCTTGCTACTTTCAATGCATTGTATTTGATTTTCATCTTCTCCTAAGAAAAACTAATTCCTATAGCTCTTATACCATCATCCAAATACAACTTGGATAACTAAAGATAGTCTTTATGGCTTTGTCATAATCCTTAGAAATGGTGCAGGTAAATTCGATCATGGAAGAGCTGGACCCTCCTATATAACTGAACTAGAAGAAGCAGAAGAAATAAGAGTCCTTCAGGAAGCTCAATGGGCAAAGGAGAAAAAGATAATCAATTTTTCAGTATATAAAGAGATTGCAAGAAATTTTTTGATGCTCTTAATGGAAAGCAAACTCTGGTTTCTTGGCTGAGTGTAGAAATTTTGAAGGAAGCAGGAAGGATCATAAAACTTTGCCAAAAATTTTATGGGTTTTAAGTTTGTACCAAGAACGAAAAAAAGTGTAGCTGATGTGCTAGCAAAAATATCTAAACTTTTTTTTGTTTTGTAGACTGGGAAACAATCACTCCGTTATATATTGAACATTTTATATCAGTAGATAAATCTAATGCTAGGAAGCAATCCCAAACTCCCATATTAGATGACTCTACTTCAAGTGTAAGATGGGATTCTAACTCCCAAAGTTAGCTTTTTAATGAATAACTAATTTGCAAAAAAAAAAAAATCATCAACTGTCTTTGCATTGCTTTATCTTCTTCAAATTCTTTCTTCAAAATATAAAGTGATTTACTGAAAAAAAACATGCTTCAGTAATTTGCAGAGTCTTTAATTTCCATCTTCTATAAAGAAGTTAAGTCCTAAGTCAAGTATCTTTGGATTGATTGTATCATCTCTTCTTCTTCATCTTCTTCAAGTTTATTTTTTCAATTTAAGAAAATGATATATGTTGTGGTTTCATTTATTGTGTAGAAATTGGGTGATGCACTTATCGGTCAAATATATTTCTTACTTGGTGTCCGTACTCAAGTCGAGAAATTACTTGATGAACTAATTAGGATGCAGTGTTTCTTGAAAGATGCAGATGCAAAGGAACAACAAGGATATGAATGTGTTCGCAATTGGGTTGCAAAAATTAGAGAGCCTGCTTACGATGTGGAAGATGTTATCGACACCTACATGCTTAAAGCAGGGCCGTCTTTTAGGTAGGGCGGAATGGTCGACCTCCCTAGGCCCAAAAAAAATATATCTTCATTATATATACAAACGCAGTTATGTCTTGGTCCACATTTCAATAATTGTAAAAATTTGAACTGTTAACATGAGAAAGTATTACTACTAGTATTTTTATTTTTCAGCTTTTTGTTATTACTACCGGTAATGCTCTTAGGTTTTTCATATTACTAAAAATAAACATCTTGTATGGGTAACCGATAAGGGCATGATACATACATATTTATCGCCTAATTTATATTTGCTAGTACTTCAATTTATACTAATAATGTATTTTTATTGTTTTTATAGGTGGTATGCGTAAAATCCGAAGTTACAAATAAATACGGTTATACATGTTAAATTGTTAATCGTATAAGTCTACTTATCTCTTTGGACTTGTTCTGGAGAAGTTTGGCACGGCATAAGAGAGAAACGTACAATAAACAAGGAGAGTTGGCTTGGTTTTCCATGTACATGGCTGGGTCTTTTATTCTGTTGGCAGAAAAGGACGGGAGGCAAGAGAGTAAAGTAGGTATGCTACTTAACTTTATTTGGTGGATTGTGGCTGCTCGAGAAGTAAAAGGGGACAAAGTCTGTAGACTCTGTACAACCGCAGAAGAAAAAAAAAGAGTGAGGTTGTCAGACTTCTCTGATTGGTAAAGTATAGAAATTGAGAATGGAAACACGTGAGTGGGCTAATGATGTGGTTAGGAAAAATAGTTTATGAGACGCAATGAGTTGGCTAGGTAACATAATTGAAATATATTGGAATGCAAATCCTGGAACGATGGTTCAAGCCCGTCCTTGGCCTCTCCCCCAGTTCATAGATCCCTGCTATGATAACTTTCGACATCAAAGACAGTGATTGATACTTTTCATTTCTCTCGAGCGATTTGTTTATTGTAGTGAGAGGTGGCAAGAGTTGGCTGGACGTGGTTAAAGTCATACTTAGTTAATTTACCTGGCAATACCTTTTAGTTTGGGACGGAAAACGAGAAGAGGTCAGATGGAGTCTCGGTCTAGTGGATGGTGAATGAAGTAGAGTAGGTGGACATTTGGTGTTGGTTAGGTATTGGTTAAAAAAAAGTCAACACATGGGAAAGTGAGAGAAAGAAAAGAAAATGGGCCTCTGTTTGATCGAGTATATAAAACAAAATTGAAAAGAAGAAAAAAAAAAGATTGATTGGACGGAGAGAGTTGGGTTGGTCGTGTGACGGCTGAGAGGGGCAGAAAAAGTGAGAGGTTGTGCGTCTGGTGGAAAGAGATTGAAGGGGGACTGATTGAAAAGGAGGGAGAGAAGTCTAACCTAGGCGAGAAAGGAAAAGTAGGTGGGGATACGGACTGGGGAAAGAAAAGAGTTGGAAGTATGATTAACGGATGGTGAGGGGGTGGTGGCAGACAAGTTCTGAGGCAGGTGGAGAGAAGTTAGAAAAGATGGATATGATTGGAGACAAAGTTTTCTGGTGGAGGATGTGATTGCTATGATAGGTGGAGGCGTGAGACAGAAAGAAGAATTAGAAAGGAGGATCACCTGTTTGGTTTACTCTTCTTCTCTATTTTTTCTTAGTTAATTTATATGGGTTTTAGGAAATCCATAGCCATGGATGATTTTTGTAGCTAGGGTTTTATGTTGAAACCACATGGAGTTTTAAGTTAATTGAATTGATTTATATAACAAAAGACTATTATGATTTGAATAGATTAGTTCCATGATTTTATTTATTGATTTAATGATAAAATTAGTTGCTGCTTCACCGCTTATGTACAATACAACAACCTATGCACATAATTAATAGGATAGTAAATATATTTGTCTACTTATTTGATATTTCATGCTTGGGTTAAATCCGTTGATGGGGTATGCTTAGAATAGCCAGGTATTATTTGTGAACCTATAATTAGTTTCATATAATTTTCTCGCTAACGCAATTTGATGGTGTATGTTGAGACTTAGAGTTTTTGATACGCCATGCTTATGGCGTCCCAGTGATATTTGCGACTCTAATACATATAATAGGTGATGTCGATAGAACGAACAATAGATAAATATTCATGAGTTATGTTTCACTTTTGTAATTAAATAGAAATAGTGGTGGATACTAAAAACCCTGGTTACCGACTCTCTCTGCTTAGTCGTTTTATTATTTTATTTTTAATTCTAAAAATCCAAAAATATCGTTTCTGGTTAGTTTATTAAGAATATTGATTGCAGTATTGTCCCCGCTCATGTGGGTTCGACCCGTACTTGCCGTTGGTTGCATTGTAGACAACGTGCGATTACGGTTATTATAAATAGGTTTCTCAGAATACTATCAATTTTTGGCACCGCTGCTGGTAATGCTCTTAGGTTTTTCGTATTACTAAAAATAAACATCTTGTATGGGTAACATAAGTAACATTTTACATAATATAAATCTCTTAAAATTTCTTATTTCTTTATGTGATTTATGTGTTACTTTTTTATTTTAAAATATAAAATATATATGATTCGTGTGGTACTTTTTATATTTCAAAATGTAAAAATACTACATATATATTTTAGTTGTATTTGAATAATGTTTTGTTTTTCTAAGTTATGTTTCTTGAATTACTTATTTTGCAAATCATGGTTTAGTTTTTATTTTTATAAATATATTAAAAGTAATGTTGTTTTTATGAGTTGTTAATTTTCCTTCTTGTCTGATTTATATGCGTATAGATAAAAAAAATACAAAAAGCAAATCAGCATTCTTTTTCGCTCCAGGTCTTGTATATATTAAGAATGGCCCTGGCTTAAAGTTGATTCCACCCGTAAAACTCAAGGAATAAGAAACCTTCTTTATAGGAAGGTTATGTGCCCAGGAATATGGTACTTCTCCATAAGGTTGGCAAGGATATCCTAGCCATCTAGGCTAGACTCAAAGATATCACTGATAGTAGAACTACATATGGTATTAAGGACTTGGACGACAATGAAGATTCAACTTCTGAAACAATTCAAAAAATGATGCAATTATCGCCAAGAAATCGCTATCCTCATGTTGTGGATGATGATATTATCGGCTTCAAGGAACATACAAATACACTACTGAACGAGTTGGTGAAAGATGAAGAACGACGTTGCATCGTGTCTATTGTTGGTGTTGGAGGTTTGCGGACCACTGTTGGAAAACAATGGCTAAACAAAAGAGTTTTAAATCTTTTATTAAAAATTATTTGGGTTCGAGCTCCTGACTTATTGGTCACTTTACATGTTTTGGTTTTTTTCTTTGTTTTCTTTTGTGAATGAAACACTTTAGTCCCACATCGGGGAGTTTCCACTTTTTAAGTTGTATTAAGAGATTATATAAACAAACTTTTATCAACCTATTTTGACATCCAAGGAAAAAGGGTTTTTCCATATTTTTGGAGAGATCAATAGAATAATAATTTATTATTATCTTTCTTAAGTTTTTTGAGATTTTCCTTGAAGAATTTTTCTGAGTTGCCAAGCTCAAGTTGAGCATCTACTACGAGTGCTAGTAGTAGGTGTAGTAGGATGTTTTATCCTGGAGGCATCCGTCCTGTGGAGGCTATATCATCATTCTTGAGTGTAGCCGGACGCTAATGTCTTAAGGACAACGTGTTGAACAGGTGACTCACTCTGTTTTTCCAAAGTTTTATTACATACTATCTCGATGTTGCGGAGATACGAGGAGCTCATCCGTTTTGACGAATCACTTCCGTTAAGAGCTAAGTATCAACAACTTTTGTTTATTTGATTTTCTTCATTTTTGATTATTGCACCCAATAATCTTAAGACATTATTATTTAGTAATAATTATAAATGAATGATTGATTGTGAATCGGTGACGGTGATATTATATTAGAAAATTAAGGATGTTAATTTTGAAGTGAAAAAACAAAATTGAGTTTTCTGGGCAGCTGTAGACTTTCGAGTATATCTCTTAACTTCGAAGGAATTTCGATGAATCCTTTTAACAAAGCATAATAGACACCCTTATAGTTACCCACACAAAAATTCAGAATTTTTGGAGTTGTAAAAGTATTTTTTAGATATTTTACAAAACTGAGAAACGTTCCTGAAAAATTCTGATGGGCAGAAAAATATTGTTCACTAAATTAGTTTTTCTGGCGTAACTATGAGTTTTTGAAATGGTGATTCAAAAGAAGTTTGTAGATCTAGATGTTATCTTCAAAACTCGTATTTAATTTTTGATTCGGACTTGTGGTTTGTGAGATATGGTATTTGTAAAGATGTTGTGCAAGTTTGTCCTGAATATCAATAACTGTATCTAAGCTCTAGATTAGTATGAGATCTTGCAACCATTTATAGTGGTACTTTGTCACCTTGGATGCAATATAAAAACCGGTACTAGTGAGTGCTTTTGTCCATAATAGGCTTGAGATTTCAATTTAGTTGAAATATTTCTCATAAACAAATTAGAGCAAGTAACAAATTGATTTTTATGACTTAAAATGATAATCTCTTATGTTTTAGATTAGTATCACATTGCTAATGAATAATGAGATGTTGAATCAGTTGTGTATGAACTGTGCATTATGTTATAAATCACTTTGATTATATATGCTTTGTGTAGTATCAATTGGCGTGAATCACATGATTGTTTAATAATTGTGCATTAGCTATTTCAATGGTGATTTCTAAATCATTTCGAATATGTTACCTTTTGTTGAAAATATGAGAATCATAATGTACTAGTGTACCATAGTCATATGGATAGTGAGGTATAAAATATCTTTTAGTAACTAGTGCAACAAGAAGGTTAAGCGAACACATGTGTTTTAATTGATATGTATATACACAAAACTGTTTGGGTGTCTTATTACCAAATATTGTTACTTATTGATGATTGTAATAGTCTAATGTGGAGAGAGACTTAAGTTACTTGATAACTATATTTTGATAACTATATTTCGATAACTATATTTTGATAACAAACATTTTGATAAGATGAACACTTATTATCTATTGATAATTTAATATTACCTATGTCAAACGAGAGTATCAACCAATTTTTTAAATCCTTGTCGATCAGAAGTTTTATCATCTGAATGATAGATTAAATGTTAATCTGTAATAACTTTTGTTTTTAATTGTGTGTTTATTTCCTCGGAATATAAAATTATTTATTCAAACTTGAATGAAACCATTGACATTTTTACGGTGTTTGGACATATATGTCAGGGTTTTGGAAAGGTGTGACTGCACTTACAAAAGTTGGATTACTACGTTTATATATGCTATTATAAGAATTATATGACCCTAAATTTACTTTCTCCTTTCCTTCAGAGTCAGACAATGTGAACCTCTGAGGAGTCTAAACCATAAATTATTATTTATTTTATTCTTTTGGGGATTACTACACTTACAAAAGTTGGATTGGATTATGAATTTGATAATTTCCCCTCTATTAATAATGCTTATATTGGTGCGAATCTATTGTTTTTCCTATGTTTTTCTTTTAATCTTGTATTAGCGAATGATTTGGGTCTAAAATAACAACACTAGAATTTTCCTTGATTCCTTTTCTTTTTCGTAAATTTGTAGGGTTAATGGGATTGGGTTTTTGGATTCGTTATTTTTTGTTGAATACTTTCGCTTCCTGAAACGTGAATGAAGATGTCGACTCAATCAAGTAGAACAGAAAAGGGATAATTAGAAAAATGTCCTAAAAATACATGCCCCGTTGGGAAAATGCCCCATAAAATTAAAATTCAGGGAAAATGCCCCACCGTCCACTTTTCCATCCATTTGGTGTTAAATGGCACACAAGTTCTTCACACACGTGGGACTTTAGACAAAACTACCCTTCATATTCCCTTCTAATCCTAATTTTTTTGAGGGCTACAAAAAACTATCTAGGGCTATTTTTTTCCAAATTAGTTTTTTTACAAAAAAAAATTTTTTTTTACAAAATTTTTTTTTTACAATTTTTTTTACAATCGATAATTATAGAATGATTTTAATAAAAAATTATCAAAAAAAGTTATCAAAAAAATATTTGAAAAAAAATGATATTTCTCTAAATAAAAATTAGAAAAAAAAATTTGTAAAAAAAAAAAAAATTTGTAAAAAAAAGAATTTGTAAAAAAAATATTTTCGTAAAAAAAACAAATTTTTGTAAAAAAGATTGAAAATAAAAATATTTTTTATATTAGTTAAAGTTAAAGATTAAAAAAGTTATGATTGGAAGAGGATATGAATGGTAGTTTCGTCTAAAGTCCCACGTGTGTGAAGAACTTGTGTGGCATTTAACACCAAATGGATATAAAAGTGGACGGTGGGACATTTTCCCTGAATTTTAATCTTGTGGGACATTTTCCCAACGGGGTATGCATTTTTGGGACATTTTTCCAATTATCCCAACAGAAAAACGAAGGATTATTATCATTTTAACTTTGTTACAGCTGTTTGTTTCTTGGACTCAATCCAGTAGAACAGAAGAATGAAGGATTATTATCACTTTAACTTTGTCACAGCTGTTAGTCAGTGGGAATTTTTTTCAATCTAGCAGCACCAATGCCAAATATTTGGCACTTCACGAGGTAAGTAAACTATAATTTTAAACCATACTTATATCTAGGGTTTAAGAAAAATCAAATATCTATTACTTATATTCTCATTAGCCATATAAATTTTTGCTCATCTTTTTCTCCCGGCAGAACCATTAATCTCGAAACTTAAGATTAAGAAGTATTATGAACCATTTACAGTACCAAAAAACAAAAAGAGATGCGGTATATCATAGGCCAAGACTAGATCATCATTTAACAATTATAAGATTCGATTACACTCTAAAAGACGACCTATTTTGTTGTTAAAAACTGATCATCCCCGCCCCCAAATACTTTTTTCGTTGCTTGTGTTGTCATAGCATATTTACCCAGTATGTCATGTAAACCATTCCAGGTTCAAAATTACAGGGAATCATTTAAAGTGCTTGTTCTTGAAAACAAATTAGATTCAAGGAATCATTAGCTGTGAAAAATTTGTCTTAACACCAGGAATCCAAGAATCGGTTTATACCAATCTTCTCATGCTTACGACTTCATCATCAATTTGTCTTCATAATTCTCTTCTTGCATTAATATAAGAGGATCACAGTATCAACAATAAAGAATAGTGACTATCAGGGACGCCAACACAATTTTCCTTAAAAACAGTCGTGATACGGTGGAAAATATTTTAATCTCCTTTAAAAAATACGGCAACAAAAAGTCGGGAATAACCATTTTAATCAGTCGTTTGGTGATATCATAAGATGCCAAATGGTAGACATTGGTGCTGCTAGAGCAAAAAAGTTTCCGTCAGTGGGGAACTTGTTATAGTCATTGGATTTTTTTACAACGGCAGTTTCTGTTTAAGTACTCGGTCAGGAGATTTGGTCAGGTGTGGCCAATGGAAAGGACTTAATATTCTTTTTAAGGCCACAGTAATCAGTACGGAGATATTGGTTATATGAAGAATTTCGCAACAAAGGTTAAATAAGTACACAAAAGTAAATTCTTTCTTGATTTCCTCGTTTAAGACAATAACAACCTTTTCCTCTGCCAAAATGATAATCACCCTATCAAAATTTGTCTGGTTATGATGGTCCAGTATAAAAATGTTAATTGGCTTCCCTTCTGCATTGGTTGACCTTTGGGATGCAACAAATCAGGTTTGTTCTCAGTCTCATATATTCATTCTTTCAGATTTCAAATTCAGAAGATCAATGGAGATAGATTGTTAGTGATAGTGTTGGATTTGAAAATGATCTATCATCTCAGACACAAATTCATTAAGCTTTTCACCAACCAAGTGGTAGAGTAGATTCACATGGACCCCAGTATTTAAGCCCACTCATTCTGCATTCGCCACATGTTGACCTTGAAATATCTCCGTCCTTATTCTTTCTTTCTACTCAGCAGTGAGCACTGACTGAGCCACCACCTACTACTACTACTACTTATGTTCTCTTTTTCTCTCAACAACTCCCCCATTATTCTCTACTTCAGGTAAAGAAACAATCGACTTAGAAATCTTATTTTAGATCTAGTTTTTATTGATTTATTTCTAGTTTTATTGGATCAGATTCAACCTACAACTATGATTTTATAATTTTTTGCATTTTCATCTATTGTAGTGTATTAGGGAGGTAGTTGGATCAGTGACCTTAATATACGATTCTTTTTTTCGTTGTGATTATTTAGATATGTGGCAATGTTTCGGAACCTAACTTCAATATGTTTTTGTTCATTTGTTAAATTTCCCTTCCATGATCTGTAACGAAATTAATTGGTCTTGTGTTAATGTGATTTTTTTTATATGAATTGGTTTATTGAATAAGTTTCTCGATCATTTGATCTCTAAATGATATATATTAATTGTGATCACTCTTACATTAGTCTTTAGACTCTTTACATTCTTAAGAGTGTCCAAAGGTGGATCTTGCTGTTGATCTTATTTTTTGTAATGATACTTCTTTAGACTGATGTAATTTTTATGTGATCTTTCGAGTTTTATCCGGTAGGTTTCATTTAGGCTTCAGAGATTTGAGTTCTCTAGTGTGTTTTTCTTGTCTCTGATCAATTAGCAATAGTTTGTAAAACTAAGACTGATGTCTTTTGAACTACAATTTGGTAACATGGTAGCTTAGAGCGTCCACATGCATGCGACTTGTCTATAAGACTAAAAATCAAAATTTTTAATTTTTATTCCGGCCCAAAAATAACCGTGTATAGTCAAGCGGTTCTCTAGCAGTGCGCCTGGGATGGGGCGAAGTCTTAGCGATGCGTTTGGGAAGACGGGCGTAGTTCTAGGATTTCGCTTGTTCGAGACGGTGTCGTAGCGTTACGCCTGATGTGGAGCGGAATCCTAACGTAACGCCTATGTTTAGACGGTATCCTAGCACCACGTCCAAGAGACGGGCGGTATTCCAGAAACGCGCTTGGTGGGACGAAGTTTTAGCATCCCGTCTGAAGAAATGATACATGTACGAAATGATTGTGTGGGCAAAATGGGATGGGCGGGGTCCTAGCGCACCGCCTGGTATACCCAAGCGGAGCACTAGAGTACCGCTCCATTACTTGGCTAAAGTTATTAGTTAAGTTAGTTAATTAGTTAGTTAGTAGCGCTTAGTTTAGATAATAACGCTTGATTAATTTAGTTAAGTTATTGCTAAGCAATAGACAAAATAGAGATTGTTAGTTCACTGGTAATAGTTAGTTAGTTAGTTAATTAGTTTGGTTATTGTGCTTAGTTTAGTAAAAAAATTGTTTAGATTAGTTAATTTGTTTAACTTAGTTAATTAGCTTAGTATACTTAATTTACTATGGTTTGCTTTGGCCGGAGTCTTAGCAGTCCGCTTGGATAAAGCGGCATGCTAGCAATGCGCTTGATGTGTTTTAGAATAATGGTAAATAAAGTGTTCGATTCTCGAACTTGTGAAGGTAATGATTCTAGAAAATAATGGATTTAGTCTAATTAATTAAAAGTCAGAAAAATAAACTAGAGATGATTTTTAGAATATATGGAGAAAACCAGGAATCAAGATTCAGTTATTTCTAACAATTTATGTGATTAATCATGCAATTCTTTTAAATAAATTAAACTCAAATATTGCCAAAATAGGTTTTATGCAAACAAATAGAGGTAAATCACAAGCATGGGACATCAGAGGTTGTCAACCTAGCATGACCCATCAAACAAAAACACCACTACTGAATGAAAACCGTTT
>JAJJMC010012690.1:0-10255 GCA_023531435.1 Papaver californicum
CACACGCAAGTATTCCTAATGATATTCTTATTTCTTCTACAAGTAATCCTATTATAAATAACAATCAAACTAAGCAAAAGGGAGGTTTTTCTGATGCTGATTTGGGGAATTTTTCTTCTAAAAACGGGAGCACTTATGCTGATTTATTGAGGTCTTCTAAAAGGTATGATTCAACTTCTATTGATCTAAATTCTCTTCCAAAGCCGGTTTCTAAAGATGGGAAAACTGCTTTAATAATTCCTATGGAGTTATTTAATGAAGGTTGTGAGGTTTGGAAATTCAGTTTAATAGGAAGATTAAATTTTAATGGACTTGTTTTTGCTAATGTGAAGAAATCTTTGCTAGAACAATGGAAAATTAATGAAATTCAGTGCAAGTTTGTACCAATGTCTAAAGGTTTCTTTATTATTAAGCTTGGTTCTATGGAGGATAAGGAAAAAATTTTGAATAAGGAAAAATGGATTGTAGAACAACAAGTATTGCGGTTACAAGAGTGGACACCTAATTTTGATCCTGATAAGCAACGTTCTTCTCATGCTTCGGTTTGGGTTAAGTTTCCTGGTTTGTTATGGAGTTATGAACTGAAAAAATTTTATTATCCCTTGGACAAGCTTTAGGAACTCCAATTGTTGTAGATAAGAGGACTTTAAATCATGAATATGGTTATTTTGCATCTGTTTTGGTTGATATTGATTTCTCAAAGGAAATTCTTGAAGAAATTGAGGTTATTATTGGTGGAAGGAAGTATATGCAAGTGGTTGAAGTTCCAAACAGGCCAAATTTTTGTTCTCATTGCAAGATTGTTGGTCACGTTTTTAGGGAATGTAAGAAAGCTAAACAAACCTTTGTTAAAGCTGGGGTGGTTAGAAGTGGTTTGGGTGAACAAGAGAAGAAAAATACCACACTCCCTATTGTGCATAATCGTAATGAATGGAGGCAAATTAAAGGTAAGGGTCATGTTCCAAATCATTCTATAACTTCTACTGTTTCAAATTGTAATCAATTTGAGGCACTTCGGAATGTCATAGATGATGTTGATAATGAAGTTGGTGCTAATACTACTAGAGTTGATGAATTGTTTGATAATATTAATCCATTATATAATAGTTCTGATGTTCATAATGCTGAATTGGAGGCTAGAAGTGACGTTAATATAGATGTGGAAGATGATATGGTTTGGAATGATGCTGAATTGGTGGGTAAATCATGGGGTGAAATGGCTGAACTTGAAGAGGTAGAAAAAGAAAAATTAATTAGAAAGGAAGCTTTACGTAAGAGATTACAATCTTTTGGTCAGCATAAGGAAAGTGATCAAGTTGTTGATTTTGAATGTGATAGAGTAACTGTGCGTAATAAGGAAGTTGATTTAGGATTAGTTTTGGATGCTGGAATTAATTTAGTTAAAGAGAAGAATGTTGATTCTCTTGGTGCTAAGGTGCTTAAAGGGAAGTCGCCAAGACCTCATGGACGGTCTGATGGGATTGGTTCTTCCAATTCGAAGGTATCAAATGATTCTAACCAAAATATTTCTTAATGATTGTTCTTTTTTGGAATATTTGTGGTATTGCTAGAGATGAAGCTAAAAATAAACTCAAGGATCTTATTCGGTTACATCAACCTGGTTTGGTGTGCTTGGCGGAACCTAGAGTTGCTATGAGGGATTCTTTCATTAGCAAACTAAAATTGAGTGATTTCAGGAATGAGGTAATTCATAATTCTACTGATTTGCGTTTGGGTAACCTTTGGATTTTTTGTTCAAAAAGTTTAGATGTGCCGGTTGTTCTTAATTGTAGTAGGCAAGCTATTTCTATTTCTGTTTCGGGTGTTGTGGTTTCTTTTGTTCATGCAAAGTCTTTGCAGATTCCTCGTAGGGATTTGTGGAGTCAATTAAACATGAATTTATCTATCCCGTGGTTAGTTATTGGTGATTTTAATTGTGTGCTTCGTTTAGTAGAGAAAAAAGGTGGTTGTGAACCTAGAAGTTCGGCTATTAATGAGTTTAGTGGTTGGATGGATAATAATGATTTGTTTGAAGCGGATTCTTTTGGTGTTAATTTTACTTGGGCTAATGGGCAAGCTGGTGGTAATCGCATTGTTAGCAAGTTAGATAGAGCAATTATTAATGGGGCTTGGCTTAATAAGTATGAGAATTGGCGGTGTAAAGCTCTTCCTAGGGAAGTTTCTGATCATTCTCCTTTAATTGGTTTTCCTTTTATTGTTACTAGGCCAAAACGGTCCCCGTTTCGTGTTCAAAAGATGTGGTTTTCTCATTCTAATTTTCTTAATATTGTTGCTTCTAGCTGGGGTGGTCATGTTTATGGTAATCCTGGTTTTGTTTTTCCTTATAAGTTGAGACGTTTGAAGAAAGATTTGAAGGATTGGAATTGGTTGGTTTTTGGTAATGTGAATGTTCGTTTAAGAGATCTTGAACGAAAGTTAGAGGTTGCTTTGATGATTTCGGATGCTGATCCTAGTGATACTAGGAAACTTAATCTTCTTAAGGAGGCTCAAGTGGAGGTTTATGATACTAAATTACAACTTTCAACTATGTTGAAACAGAAATCACGGAACAAATGGCTTGTGGAAGGCTCGAGTAATTCTAAATTTTTTCATAATTGTATTCGTATTAGAAGAAGTTCTAACGTTATTTCTGAGCTTATTGATGATTCAGGTGAGGTGATTACGGACACTCAAGGGATCATTGATCATACGGTGCTTTATTTTCAGAATAAATTCAATGGTGACATCTCTACTTTAGAGGAGGAACTTTTTGATGTTAATCATGAAGTTATTTCTTTAGAGGAAAGACAAGCCATGGATTGTATTCCTACAATCGAAGAAATTAGATTGGCTGTTTTCAATTTAGGGGCTGATTCAGCTCCGGGACCGGATGGTTTTGCGGGTTTCTTCTATAGACATTGCTGGGACATTATTCGAGATGATTTGGTAAGGGCGGTGACTTATTGTTGGCAACATGGTGTGATTCCGAATGGGGTAAACTCTAGTTTTCTCATTCTTATTCCTAAGGTTTGTGGTGCTAATTCTTTAAAAAACTTTAGGCCAATTGGTTTAAGTAATTTCTTTTTTAAGATTTTTACTAAAATTATGGCTACTAGACTTGGTGGGGTTTTGGATAAGTTGATTTCTGAGGAACAGGTTGCGTTTTTGAAAGGAAGGAACATTCATGAAAACATTAGCCTTGCTTCTGAAATGGTTAATGAATTGGGTGTTAAGAGAAAGGACGGTAATTTGGGTCTTAAATTAGATATTACTCAGGCTTTTGACACGGTGAGTTGGACTTTTATTCTTGAAGTTTTTCGTCGATATGGTTTTTCTGAACAATGGTGTGATTGGTTACTTACGATTTTAAAGTCGGCAAGAATTTCTGTGCTTGTGAATGGTAATCCGGAAGGTTTTTTCTCTATTGATAGAGGTCTTCGACAAGGGGATCCTTTGTCTCCTTTAATTTTTGTGTTGATTGAGGATATTTTAAGCCGTAACATTACCAAACTATTTAGTGAGCGTCTCATGACTTATATGGTTACTAAGAGGGGTGTTTCTCCTACTCATTTGTTTTTTGCTGATGATATTATGATTTTTTGCAAGGGTAACATGAAGAGTATTCATAATTTGATGAATTTATTGATGGTTTATGAAAGAGCTTCCGGTCAGGTGATTTCAAAGCAAAAGAGTAAGATATATTATGATGGAGGTTCTTTGAATAGAAGACGAGCAATCACGGATTATTTAGGTATGTCTATTGCTTCTTTTCCGGATCGTTATCTTGGTATTCAAGTAATGCCAGGAACGGTTAGGTATAGTCATATTGCTAATGTTGTTGAGAAGATTAAGGAGCAATTAGCTGGATGGAAAGGTAAGTTATTATCCTTTCATGATAGAATTGTTCTTGTTAAATCAGTTACAGCTAGTTATTATATTCATAATATGGCTGTTTTACAAGTGGCCTAAGAAGTTTATTCATCAATGTGAGGTAGCAATTCGTAACTTCATATGGTCTGGTGATTCTCTTATTCGTAGATCTTTTGTTGTGGCTTATCATAAGATTTGTTGTCCGTTTTCGGAAGGTGGTCTTGGTATTTCTAGTATGGTTGATACTAATAAGGCTATGCTAATGAAACTATGGTGGAATATTCAGAATTCTAACAAGGTTTATGCTAGGTTCTTGAAAGAAAAGTTTATTAAAGCTAACAGTGATATAGTTGATTATAAAGCTAAATCTTTTATTCTTCCTGGTATTAGATGGATTTATAGATTGGTAGACAAGCACACAAAGATTTTGATTGGGGATGGTAGAAATACTTCTTTGTATTTTGATGTGTGGTATGGCAATGCTACTATTTCGGATACTTTGGGAATTCCTAATACGGTTAGAAGTTTTATTGATTTGAAGGTGGGGGATCTATTAGTTCATAATGAGTGGGTAGTTTCACCTAATTACCGTTCTCTTTTCTTAAGTGCAGGTATTGATACTTTGAAGCTTCCTAAACCGTTAGGAGGATCAGATTTGAGGATTTGGATGCCTTCTATTTCAGGTGATTTCTCGGTTGCATCGGCAAAAGAACTTGTTAGAGCAAAGCAACCTACTTTTGATGAGGCAAAACTACTATGGAGACCGGCTATTCACCCTTCTTTAGCTGGTCAAAATTGGAAATTTATTCGTGAGGTTTGTGCTACAATGGATAAGGTTAGGAGTCGTTTTCAGAATGAAGTGGTGAATAAATGTTACTTGTGTAATAATGATGAGGAGAGTTTGGAGCACATTCTATGGCATTGTAGTCTAGCTAGAAGAGTATGGCAATGGATTGAAGGTATTTTTGAACTTACTTCTAATTTTTCTCTTATACGTGCTTATAAGGCTGCTAAGGGTAGAAGTAGAATGATTAAGGACTTGTGGTTGATTGCTCTTTTAGTAATTAGATCTGAATTATGGAGAATGAGAAATTCAGTTGTGTTTGCTAAGAAAAAACCATCATGGACTTTATTAAGAAACCGTGTTTTTCAGCTTGTTCATGAGTATTCTTTTAGATTACGGGGTTATATGCATAACAAAACAGATGATTTAAGGGTTATGGATTACTTTAGAGTGGTTCATAGGAAGGTGAAATTATGTTCTCCAATAGAATGTATTTGGAGACCTCCAAAGCCTGGTGAATTGCTTCTTTGTTGTGATGGAGCTTCTCGTGGTAATCCGGGTATAGCTGGAGCTGGGGTTGTGGCAAGGAATTCTCAATGTTCTGTTTTGGGAAGTCTTTGTATTGGTCTTGGTATTACTACCAATTTTTTAGCTGAATTGTTTGGTATAATTGTTGGTTTAGAATGGGCTCGTAAGTGGAATATGGATATAGTTTTGATTCGGTCTGATTCTCAAAGTGCTATTCAGGCACTTAAGGATTCTAATCTACCTTGGTTTGTTAAGCAACGATGGTTTGCTATACGGAGATGTTATACTTCTATTCGTTATGAGCATATCTTTAGAGAGGCAAACTTTTCAGCTGATTCTATGGCAAAAAGAGGATTTTTATTTGATAATGGAGAGGGTATGAGTTTTGAAGGACGGCCTGATTTTTTAGTTTCTATTGAACATCCAAATGTATCTTATTTTAGATTTCCATAGTTTTTTCTAGTTTATGAGTTTTTTTGGGGTTGCTTTGACCCCTTTTTTCTTATAAACATTGCTGTATTACTATTTCTTTCATTAATATAATTTTTTGACTTATCAAAAAAAAATGTTAAGCCTTGTATTGGTTGTTAAGTTCAATTATTTGTGGGGGTTATCATAATTTTGCTTCGGTTTGCTCAAAGGGTTGTCTTTTGCCATTTCAAACCAAAATATGTTAAGTTTGAATATTTAATATACATTCTTATAGACTTGTTAAGCCTTGTATTGGTTATTAAGTTCAATTATTTCTAGTGGTTATCATATTCTTGTTTCGGTTTGCTTTAATTAGATTCTCTTTTGCCATTTCGAGCAAAAAATGGTTAAATTTGAACCATTTCCTTCATTTTTGTGTATTAATCTTTGATATACATTCTTAGAGATTCAAGAAGGCTTATAATATATTAACATGGATTTGTTAAACCCTAATCCTTGTTCGATTACAAGTAATAATTTGGGTTCAATTATGGTTAATAATCAGATTTCTTCTAGGATTCTCAATTCAGCATCAACAAGTAACAATACGGGTTCAGCTTTTCAAAAGGAAAAAGATACAAATACGGTGGCTATAGTAGAAAATACTTCTTCAAAAAACCCTAATACATATGCTGATTTGTTGAAGGCTCCAAAAAAATATGATTCAACAACAATTGATCTTAATACTTTACCTAAACCTATTTCAAGAGATGGAAAAACAGCCTTGGTTATTCCAATGGATCTTTTTAATGAAGGATGTGAGACGTGGAGGTTCAGTCTCATAGGGAGATTAAACTTTAATGGTTTAGTTTTTGCTGATGTGAAGAAATCTCTTCTTGAACAATGGCGGATTGATGAGAATAGATGTAAATTTGTTCCTATGTCAAAGGGTTTCTTTATTATCAAGCTTGATTCTTTGGAAGATAAGGAAAAAAATTCTGAATAAGGATGCATGGATTGTTGAACAACAAGTGTTACGTATCCAAGCTTGGACTCCAAGTTTTGATCCAGAAAAACAACGTACATCTCATGCTACGGTTTGGGTGAAATTTCCAGGTTTGTTTATGGAGTTATGGACTGAAAAAATTCTATTATCTCTTGGCCAAGCTTTAGGAACTCCTATTGTGGTTGATAAAAGGACTTTAAGCCATGAATATGGCTATTTTGCTTCGGTTTTGGTAGATATTGATTTTTCAAAAGAAATTCTTGATGAAATTGAAGTTATAGTGGGTGGAAGGAAGTTTATGCAAGTGGTTGATGTTCCAAACAGGCCTAAATTTTGTAGCCATTGCAAGATTGTTGGTCACGTTTTTAAAGAATGTAAGAAAGCTAAACAAACTTTTGTGAAATCAGGGATTGGAAGGCGTGGTGTTGCTGAAAAAGAGAAAGCTTTGATGAATCAAAATCAATCTAAAGTTCCAAACCGTAATGAATGGAGACTAGCAAAAGGAAAAAATTCTATTCCCAATCAAACTAGGAATTCTGAACTTTTTTCTAACAATCAATTTGAGGCTCTTAATAACGTGAATGATGAGGTTGAAAATGAAGCTACACCAAGAGTAGATGAGTTACTTGATAATATTAATCCTTTATATAATTGTTCTATAGTTCATGAGGCTGAATTGGGTGTTAGAAGTGAAGGTAATCTAGAAGAAGAGGAGGGGACGGTTTTAGAAGATGATGGTAGTTTCAATATTCATAATACTTCTGAATTGGTTAGTAAATCATGGGGTGAGCTTGCTGAATTGGAAGAAGTTGAAAGAGAGAAATTGGCTAGAAAGGAAGCTTTAAGGGCAAGGTTACAATCTTTTGGTCAGAATAAGGAAACCGTTCAAAATTTAGAAATTGGCCAAAATTTTGAATCCGTTCACAACGTGGGTAATAAGGAAATTGATTTGGGATTGGTTTTGGAAGCTGGAATTGACTTGGTTATGGAAACTAATACAAATTCTCTTGGTATAAAAGTGAGTAAAGGCAAATCACCTAGACCACCTGGACGTATTCTTGGAGACGGTAATGTTGGTAGCTCAAAGTTGAAGAATCAAACTCTTCTACTCAAAATATTTCTTAATGATTGTTCTTTTTTAGAATGTTTGTGGTATTGCTAGAGATGAAGCTAAAAATAAAATCAAGGATCTTATAAGAGTGCATCAACCTGTTTTGGTGTGCTTGGCGGAACCTAGAGTTGCTGTGAGTGATTCTTTCATTCAACGGTTAAATTTGAATGATTTTAGAAGTGACGTTATTCATAAATTCTACTGATTTGCGTATTGGTAATCTCTGGATTTTTTGTTCTAAGGAGTTGGATGTTCCGGTGGTGGTTAATTGTAGTAGGCAAGCTATTTCTATCTCTGTTTCAGGTGTTATGGTCTCTTTTGTTCATGCTAGTTCTTTGCAGATTGCTAAAAGGGACTTGTGGAGACAATTAAATATGAATTTGGCTATTCCGTGGCTGGTGATGGGTGATTTTAATTGTGTGCTTCGTTTGGAAGAGAAGAAAGGTGGTTGTGAACCTAGAAGTTCAGTCATTAATGAGTTTAGTGATTGGATGGATAATAATGATTTGTTTGAGGCTGATTCTTTAGGTGTTAATTTCACGTGGTCTAATGGTCAAGATAGTGGTAGAAGAATTGTTAGCAAGCTAGACAGAGCAATCATAAATTTTGCTTGGCTTAGTAAGTTTGAGAATTGGCGGTGTAAAGCTCTTCCAAGGGAAGTTTCTGATCATTCTCCTTTAATTGGTTTTCCTTTTGTTGTTGCTAGGCCAAAGCGTACTCCTTTTCGTGTTCAAAAGATGTGGTTGTCTCATCCTGATTTTATGAGCATGGTAGCTACAAATTGGTGTAAACATGCTTATGGTAATCCTGGTTTCGTTTTCCCTTATAACCTAAACCGTTTGAAGAAAGCTATGAAAGAGTGGAATTGGTCTGTTTTTGGTAACGTTAATAAACGTTTAAAGCAGGCAGAATTGAAGCTTGAAGTGGCGTTGATGAACTCGGATGAAAATCCTAATGATAGTACGAAACTTAATCTTCTTAAGAAGGCTCAAGTGGAGGTTTTTGATACTAGAATGCAACTTTCAACTATGTTGAAACAAAAATCTAGAAATAAATGGCTAGTTGAAGGCTCTAGCAATTCTAAATACTTTCATAATTGTATTCGTATTAGAAGGAGTAATAACATGATTTCTGAACTTGTGGATGATACAGGTGCTATTATTACTGATGTTCAAGAGCTTAGTGATCATATTGTGCATTACTTTCAGAATAAATTCAATGGTGACATCTCTACTTTAGAGGAAGAACTTTTTGATGTAGATCATGAAGTTATTTCTTTAGAGGAAAGACAAGCCATGGATTGTATTCCCTCTTATGAGGAAATTAGAGCAGCGGTTTTTGGTTTAGGGGCTGATTCAGCTCCAGGTCCGGATGGTTATGCGGGTTTCTTCTACAGGCAGTGCTGGGACATCATTCAGGGTGACTTGGTAAAGGCCGTGAATTATTGTTGGCAGAATGGGGTTATTCCTAATGGGGTTAATTCTAGTCTTCTTATTCTTATTCCTAAGGTACGTGGTGCTAATTCTCTAAAAAATTTCAGACCAATTGGTTTAAGTAATTTCTTTTTTAAGATCTTTACTAAAATCTTGGCTACGAGACTTGGTGGAGTTTTGGATAAATTGATTTCTGAGGAACAGGTTGCTTTTATGAAAGGGAGGAATATTCATGAAAATATTAGTCTTGCTTCTGAGATGGTTAATGAATTACAAGTCAAGAGGAAGGATGGGAACGTGGGTCTCAAGTTAGATATTACCCAGGCTTTTGATACTGTAAGTTGGTCTTTTATTCTTGAAGTATTTCGTAGATATGGTTTTTCTGAACAATGGTGTGATTGGTTGTTAACAATTCTAAAATCGGCTAAGATTTCTGTGCTTGTGAATGGAAGTCCGGAAGGTTTCTTTTCTATTGATAGAGGTCTTCGCCAAGGTGATCCTTTATCCCCTCTAATTTTTGTGTTGATGGAAGATATTTTGAGCCGTAACATTACTAAGCTCTTTAGAGAGCGTCTCATGACACATATGGTAACTAAAAAGGGTGTTTCTCCTACTCATTTGTTTTTTGCTGATGATATTATGATTTTTTGTAAGGGTAACATGAAAAGACTACAGAACTTAATGAATTTATTGGAGGTTTATCAACGTGCTTCGGGTCAGGTGGTTTCTAAGCAAAAGAGTAAAGTTTATTATGATGGGGGTTCTTTGAATAGAAGCCGAACTATTACTGATTATCTAGGTATGAACATTGCTTCTTTTCCAGACCGTTATCTTGGTATTCAGATTATGCCTGGGACAGTTAGATATCACCATATTGCTAACGTGGTAGAGAAGATTAAAGAACAATTAGCTGGGTGGAGAGGTAAGTTATTATCTTTTTAAGATAGAATTGTTCTTGTTAAATCAGTTATTGCTAGCTATTATATTCATAATATGGCTGTTTACAAATGGCCTAAAAAGTTTATATATCAATGTGAAGTAGCGGTTAGAAACTTTTTATGGTCGGGTGACTCTCTTATTAGTAGATCTTTTGTTGTGGCTTATCATAAAAT
>JAJJMC010012706.1:0-11609 GCA_023531435.1 Papaver californicum
ATGTGTTGGTTAAGGGCACCCACTTCTTCTCAAATTCAAAAAAAAAAACAAATTGGCGGGAAAATTATTTTCTCATCTGCGTGATTTAATTAGCATGAATTTAAGGAGAATTCAAAGAGATTAAGACAAGATATTCTCTTGTCATATATATAGAAGAGTGCACGTGATATGGGAACTCGAAAATCACCAAATATCTTGTTGCTTTTCACAAAACAGATTCGCTTAAAAGAGGGAAAACAAATTATCTCGGGATGGTTTGAGTTGATATGGGAGATTTTATCTCCTTTGAACAACTTACTATTCTCGAGTATGGAAACTACATCAAGGAATTCTATTGAAAATTAAATACCGAGATTTTATGTTGAGAAAGAAAATTTCCTGAGAATGTTTCTAATTAAGAGAGAATATCGTTTGAAGATATTTGAAAGGATTTGGAGCATTTAATCGAGTCATTGGTGTTGTATTATAAACTGGAGTTAAGAGGAACGAAGAAGGGAGGATGGCTCTGCCCGATTGAAGAGAAAACAAAAATCAGAAAAATAGGGTTCTTCAGCTCGAGGAGGAAGAAAAAGAAGAAATCACGTCCCTGAACAGTCGCCAGTTGCTTATTCTTCTGTATTCTATAGTTTATCAACGATATTCTAAACAGTTCTTACGACTGTTCAGTGTTTAAAACACAAGGAAACCGTGCTTGTTTTACGCTCACAGAATGAGTCGTTTATTAACCAAATCATTATATTGCTTCTGCGACACAAATGGTCGGTCCTTTATTGTAATTCTTAGTAAAAATTTGAATAAAATGGTTTCTTCTTCCATTCTTTTTCTCTATGAGTAGCTAACTCTTTTCTAGGGTAGAGGATGAAGTTATTTGTGATGGCTAATATTTAATAATTAATATCTTTAGCATATTTACTCTCTACTAGTGTTATTATCTGTATAACAATTTTCTCTTCTTATTAAGCTTTATTTTAATTGTCTTGAATAGTTTCAAATTGTTAATCTTTTATAAGCGAAGGAAAATTATATTTTTGCATAACGACTTAAGTCGTAATAGTAATTTAAACACATTTTCCCTTCCGAGGCATGAGATTGGGTTCGAAACTGCCTTGAGTATACATGAAAGAGTGTTTAAGATATTAATATGTTAGATTGAAAAGCATCAAAAATAATTAAATCCAAAACCCTAGACTTTTATTTTCCAGGTTGATTAATCTGTATGGTTATTTTATCTTTCTATTTATTTAATTTGTTCATCAAATCATTCTTTTTGTTATTAGCACATTAGTTAATTAAAAACTAGAAATTATAATTCTGAAATCCCTGTGGAACGAACCGTGCTTGCATAGTGTCTCGTCGACAACCGTGCTCTTGTGGTCAACAATTAAAATTTATATTACTCTCAACCTTTTTAGATTTTATGTGGGTATTTTCTTATTTTTGATGTGCAGGTAATATTCTACGTTTATTGTGGAATTCCCTACCAAAAAATGTAAGTAATAATACACAATCTTTTTATTTCGTTAACATTTATTTTTTTCATTAATTTTTATATTTTTTTAGAAACAGTTTGTTTGTATTTTTTTTTTTAGATTTTATTTTATTTTGTATATAAAAAAAACACATGCACACACATCATTTGCATCGTCAGCTACCGAATTTTAGGAAAACACGTGGAATAGTACGCTGAACCATCTGGGCGTTATCAGTCGAAATTCCACAAGCCTTAGTCTTGTACCTTTGACCAGTCTTTGACACTAGGTATATTTTGCTAAGGTAACCTGAGCCTACCCAATTGTAGTTGACCCTGTATTTGCACGTGCACCAAAAAATGTCGAACTGGTATTGAGGACCAATACAATTAATATCGACCTGAATTCCAAAATGGACACTACCCGTACTATGACCATAGTGTGGATAGTACTTGGGACCACTACCAACCCTCTGGAGGTTATGGTTCATACCATAGTGATCCCAATTACTATTCGCATGATCACCAGTCGTACGAAAGGGTAAACGAGCAATATCATGAGAAAAATGTTTATTCTCCATCTTTAGAAGATTTAATGAAACAGTTGAAACAAAATACTTCTTATGATCAAACTCTTTCTTTAGAAGATTCTCTCAAGAGGTTGACTGAATGTTCACGTAAATCTGACATAATAATGGAAATTTTTTATGAAGAGTCACATAGGGATGATTTAGTCAAACGGTTGCCATATAATTCTTCTTATGAAAGTCCCTCTTTAGAAGATACCCTCCGGTGTTTCATGGAAACTTCTCAAATTCTTAATTCTTCTGTTTCTTTGAATAATGAACTCAATCAATCCGTTGAAACTGAACAAAAAAGTATGAGAATTCAGTGCCACACATTTCTTCATGTAGTACAAGTCTTTCTTTAGAAGAAACACTTAGTAAATTCATTGAAACTTCGCGCGAATCTCAGATAACAATTAATGAGTCTCTTAAGCAGTTTACTTAAAAGTCATGTGAGAAAGACATAGTGCAGGAACAAATTCATGAGACCTTTGGAGAAATTGAAGATGAATGGTCAAATACTAATATTGCTCAAAATGAACTTAAATACCAAAATATTATTTCCAATTTTAACCTTGATAATAATTATAAATATTTACCTAATCTAGAGGGTGAGGTCATAATTGAAGACACTACTTGTTTAGATAATGTTCAATCATCTTCTTATTTTTATGATGACGAGGATAATGTTGATGAAGAATTAGAAATTCGTAGTCATAATGATCAGGAAATTTTTACACCACATGAGCTTCATGATGACAAGGATTTTTCTAGTTTAAATCCTAATAATATTTATTATTATTTACCTATTCAATAGAAAAAGGATTTAACTAGAGATACCATTATTATAGACGGTGAAATATTTCCTTGTTATTATGAAGACGATGATGGAATAGAGGAACGAGCTTATCCCGAGACTAGTGTTTTAGAGTCCAACAATTCAAAAACCATAGTCTCTAACGTAGATGATAGATTCATAGAGAATTTGAATGTGAGTGAAGGCAACTCACCTGATTACAACCTAGATAAAATAATTGACCATTTTTATAAATCTGATAATTTAGAAATTAAGAAAATTGTAACTAGTTTATCCAATGATATAGATTACTCTAAGTTTAGGGGTGAATATTATTATCCCCGTGGTAACCCTTTGACTCTTATAAAGGTCCCTCACTTGGCACTTGATGTATATGCCTCTACCATATTAAGAGATTATCTTCAAGAACTGTTTCCTGAACCTAATCATGTCCAGAAAGAAATTCACTTGTTAGAAACCCATCCTTTGGTTGATGTGGTTTACCCGGTCCATGATACCATGATTGATTTTGTTGCCCACCAATATTTTATTTACCAAATGTGGGAATGTTTCAAATTCAAATGTGTCAATTCTTAAATTTTGGAACTAAACCCGAATATTTTAGGAAATTAAAATCGACATATTTTTCTAAGAATGACCACCGATTTCGTATATTCCATTGTGCTCAACTGAGTGAGTCAAATTCGATTGACTTCAAGAATCCACAATTATTCAAAATATTATTGTATGATTTGTAAATTATGACTAATCATTTCTTGGTCTGGCTGAAGATTTTAAACTTAGCGCTCTATGTGAGGTAACCCATATGTTTTTGGTACACAATACTGGTAATATCTTTCCCTATCTCTTTTATTTTGCTTGGTAATTCTCTTTATTCATGCTTTTATTTTTTATCTTTAGAACATCGAGGACTATGTTCAATTTAAGTTTGGGGGTAAGGGGAGGAAAGTTTTTTAATTTTTTTAGTTGTACCAAAAACTCCAAAATTTAGAAACTTGTGAACAATTCAGGATGACACTGCCCATTCTAAGTAGATGGAAACAAACTTCTTGGTTGTAGGAGTTGAGGGACCCAGCTAAATGATCTTTTCATAAAAGGACAAAGCTCAGGTGTTAGAAATAACATGATAGTCGTCACCATATCACGTTCTGTTTTTATTTTTATAACTTTTTATGTTTCTCTAAGTGATTTGGTGGGGCACTGTTGTCGCCGCTAGGATGAATTAGAATGATTGTGATCAAGCCCCATTATTTTAATTGAATTTGACAAAAAAAAATGACATTTGGATAGCAATATGTGCGTGTTCTCCCTGTCTTCGCCGCCTAAGCAAGCGTGGAACGCAGGATCCATGGGAACTATCATGTAAACTGCTGACAAGGGGCATGCCCTTAGATTCAGAAGATCTAATCATATTGTCAAGAAAAAAAATAGAAGGAATTTTTTTTTTATATATTCAATAATCGACAGCTGGGGCCTTTATAATACCAGCTGAGTTGATACTAGAATTAGGATTAAGACCAGTGGGTGCATATCTCAATCTTTTAGGGTTCATCTTGGCATGAAATTCATACAAATATTCTGGGAAACACTTTTCACCTTAGTCAACATATGCACATTTCTATCTCCATATTCATCTTCTTAATCTATTCATGTGATTTTGGTTTGTTAAATTCCGAGTATCGTGGTCCATTGTACGGCTTTCTGAGTAGTGCTTTGTTTTCTTATATATGAATTTTAGTACGCTTGAGTGAAAACTCGAGTACAATAATTGGATTCAAAACAGGGTAATTTCTCCCATAGCTAAAGAATTTTGTAGCCAACTAAATAGCATGTTTAGTGTTCATCCTCAATCGTTCACAGGTAGCTAGAAGTTGGAGTATAGGTTTTGTGGGTATACCTCTTATAAACCCTCACGAAACTAAAACTCGTCCACTAGGGACACCTAGGGGTTTAAAGTCTTGTTGCACACGATAAGTGCAATCACGATGCCTGCGACAGTGAGTTAGGATTTTTATTGTCTAGATTAGTTTTGCTCGAGAACAAGACAAATATAAGTTTGGGGGTATTTAATAGACACATTTATGTGTCTTATTTAATCTCATATTTATACTGCGATTATTCAGTTTCTGTATTAATATTGTCATTTTATTGTGTTTGTAGGTATTTTTGGAAGAATAAATAATCGTGGAAATTTTGGCTTAAAAAGTTATAAAGGCACCCCGAAAATTGATAAAGGCACCCATGCGTTGGTTAAAGGCCCCCATTTCTTCTCAAGTTAAAAAAAAAACAAATTGGTGGGAAAATTATTTTCTCATCTGCATGATTTAATTAGCATGATTTGAAGGAGAATTTATAGAGATTAAAACAAGATATTCTCTTGCCATATATATAGAAGAGTGCACGTGATATGGGAACTCGAAAATCACCAAATATCTCGTTGCTTTTCACAAAATAGATTCGCTTAAAAAAGGGAAAACAAATTTTCTCGGGATGGTTTAAGTTGATATATTAGATTTTATCTCCTTTGAACAACATACTATTCTCAAGTATGGAAACAACATCAAGGAATTCTATTGAAAATTAAATACCGAGATTTTATGTTGATAAAAAAAAATTCCCGAGAATGTTTCGAATTAAGAGAGAATATCGTGTGCAGATATTTGAAAGGATTTGGAGCATTTAATCGAGTCATTGGTGTTGTATTATAAATTTGAGTTAAGAGGAACGAAGAAGGGAGGCTGGCTCTGCCATACTAAAGAGAAAACAAAAATCAGAAAACTAGGGTTCTTCATCTCGAGGAGGAAGAATAAGAAGAAATCACATCCCAGAACAGTCGCAAGTTGTTTATTCTTTTGTATTGTATAGTTATAACAACGGTTTTATAAACAGTTCTTACGAGTGTTCAGGGTTTAAAACATAAGGAAACCGTGCTTGTTTTAAAGCTCACAGAAGGAGTCGTTTATTAACCAAATCATTATATTGCTTCTGCGACAGAAATGATCAGTCCTTTATTGTAATTCTTAATAAAAATTTGAATAAAATTGTTTCTTCTTCCATTCTTTTTCTCCATGAGTAGCTAACTCTTTTCTATGGTAGAGGATGAAGTTATTTGTGATGGCTAGTATTTAATAATTGATATCTTTAGCATATTTACTCTCTACTAGTGTTATTATCTGTATAACAATTTTTTCTTCTTATTAAACTTTATTTTAATTGTCTGGAATAGTTTCAAACTGTTAATCTTTTATAAGCAAAGGAAAATTATATTTTTGCATAACGACTTAAGTCGTAATAGTAATTTAAAAACGTTATACCTTCCGAGGCATGAGATCAGTTCGAAACTGCCTTGAGTATTTAAGAGAGAGTGTCTAAGATATTAATCTGTTAGATTAACAAGCATCAAATAATGGAATCCAAAACCCTAGATTTTTATTTTCCTGGTTGATTAATTTATATGGTTATTTTATCTTTTTATTTATTTAATTTGTTCATCAAATCATTCTTTTTGTTATTAGCACATTAGTTATTAAAAACTAGAAATTATAATTCTGAAATCCCTGTGGAACGAACCGTGCTTGCATAATGTCTCCTCGACAGCCGTGCTCTTGTGGTCAACAATTAAAATTTATATTACTCTCATCCATATTTTTATTTCCAACTAATCTCAATTTTCCATTATCCAACTATTATGATAAGTGCATAACTTACATATTTTAAGTATCATTTCCTTATAATTATTTTCTAGATTTTGCTTGAATTATTATGTATTATGATTACTTTTGTAGTTTATGTGTTTTATTAGGTTACATCTCTGAAAGAAGTGAAATTGAGCTCTACAAGGAAGAATTGCTAAACACCCAATGAAACTCATTCTATTCCAGGATTTCTAATGAACAAAATAAAAGAAAACCAAATAAAACCAAATAAAACATATTCAAACAACATGTAAAAAAACTGAATACGACGATCTAATGAACAAAATAGAACGATTACAAAAATCAGTTTCAAAAATCAAAAGAAAAACTAAAACACGAACAAAAACAAGATCGATCATGGAATTCAACAAAATGTACATCCTATAAACCGTAATCATCGGGATTTCAGTGTAAGAAAACAAAAAAAAATCATGAAATCAAGTTGATTATCATGATTTCAGTTGAAAAAAAAAAACAGAACAAACAATTATGAGAGCAAATAAGAAGATTTAAAGAAAAATACCTGGAGATTTGAAATCGAAACCCTAAAACTGAAAAACACCAACTGAAGCAGGGAGAGAGGAAATAGGATCTGTGAGATGCCGATTTTTTTTTTGGAAGATTTGATTTCCGCTAGATTTATACGTTCGAACAAAAAAGGGTAAATATGGAATATTGAAAATGTAATTTTCATTACATTCACATGAGTTGGACGAGCGATTCACAAAATCAATCCAAAAATTTATTTTTGGACTTGGAGTTAAACCAAATTAGATAGATAGATTAAAAAATAAACGGATCTTGTATCTAGAATTATATAGTAATTCCTAGTTATTAAAAATATTGATTCATAATTCTTCCGTCTTTTGGCGGGCTTACTACTCAGCCTCCTACAGTATTACAACAACTTCCCATTATCTTAATATTAATATGAGACTTGTCACGAACTAGCTCCAATAAATCGAAACAATACAAAAAGAAGTTAAAAACGAATTTTTTTCAGTGTAAGAAGGAAGCAGCCATGAATTCGCCAAAATCATGAGAGTAGGTAGAATACCTAATGTATGTTGTCTCCCACGAATGTTTTTATAAAAAAATGAATGACAGTTGGAGAAGGTTGCATTGTTTAATTTAAAGATGCATTGTTTTTCTAATTGAGGCTGCACTCTTTAGCTAAGTTATCAAGAAAAACTCAGATTCAATGTATGTGGGTTAATAAGCCACCTTCCTGTATCTCAGAAAAATTATTCCCTTTTTCGTACCTTTTAAGTTGGGTTAGTTTCGGTTTTTTTTTTAAAAGAAGACGCATTATATAGTCCACGCTTCATGATTCAACTTCGAAATTCCACACCGTCAAATGATATGAATAATGAAATTAATAGACAACTTTTTTCTTGATAAACAATTGATAAGTGTACAACTTGAAGTCTATGTCTATATATATAGTTTTTTTAGTATAAACTATAAAACTTATGAGTATAATAACAAGGAATGATGGTCAATCCTTATCTGATAATTGGTCAAATTAAAATGGTAGAAAGTATGTTCTTCTCTAGACGGTAAAAGTAGCCTTTAATGGTTTTCCTTTGAACTTCCTATGTTACAAATTGTAATAATTAATTGGCACGAGTCTTTTCGCCCGAAAAGCATTATCTTTTTGTTGGCGGTAAAATTGTTCACACTAATAAGAAGACTCCTTCCGTTTCCGCATTTTACTACTTTTTTATACTTTTATTTCTAAGCAATTTCAGTGGATATTGATAAATTTGTCAAAATATCAAGCCAGATGAATGGAGAAACGCGGTTTTGGACAGTGGGAAAAGGATAAAAAGACGCAATACGAATCGACCGAGCGGCTTTTGTTGGCTCGATAATGGTCATATCCCAACGACATTAATCCAAAGGCTATAACATCATCCCTATAAATTCAACTCAAAATCATTTTTTTGTACTCACACCAAAACCAATCTTATCTACAATTTTCTCTAAAGAACTCTTCATATTCCGCTTCTCAAAATATTTTTTCCAAGAAAAAATGTCTTAATCTCAAAATATTAGTCGAAATAGAAAACCACCCAGAAATAGGCATATTACACCTCTACCGACTCAACAAGAATTATCGGATGAAGAGAATCCTAATATAGTTTCTGGTCGAGAGATAGCCACAAGTCAAGGTCATGTATCTTCAGTAGTAGACCGAGATGTCAAAGGTCAAAAATCAAGAGGTTGTTGGTATGAAATAAAACCAGTTTATGATAAACTCCCCGAAAGTGCTAAATTATTGTGAATAAATTTCCTTGGAGGATTTTGTACTATATTGAAGCGAAGAGACATCGGTCAAATTCATTTCGATGATGATGGAACGTTGGTGACATACTACACACGTTTCATTTTGATAACTTCGAAATAGTGCGTCATATATTTTGATTTATAATTTTTATGGGAAAAATATGATTCATATATGAAATTAACAATTTTAATATTTTTTCAGGAATAACACCATTAGATTTGTATTTCCTGCTTGGGATACCTTCCGCTCAGGGACAAAATATTTCATTTGATCAACACGGTTGGTTGATAGATAATTGATATAAAGATGAACTTCCTTTATATTTTCAAGTAGTAACGACACGCAAGCATACTGATCTAAGAGGTATGGGGATTCCTAATGCCGGTTTAAAGGCATTTATATCCAATAAATTATATAAAGACTTTGTAGGAGAAAATCCAGACCAGGAATACGTTACAGAAATTGCAAAGGTTTTTATTTTATGGGTAATTGGTGTGTTTTTTTCCCCAACGCGAATAGTAGTGTACTACCAGGATGGCTAGAGGCATTGCAAGATTTGGAAAAGGTTGTCAGTTATGATTGGGGGTCCGCTATATTGGCCGAGTTATACGTCAGTCTCGATGTCGCCTGCTTGGGTGGGCCAAGCATCGAAGGTGTTTGGGGAATCGTTGAAGTAAATATGATAAACTAATCGTACAAGTTTATATAAGTTTCAAATATTTATAGCAAGTTAAATCAATCGTACGTTGTTTACTTCAGTTGTGGTGGTATACATATACCAATACTTTTCTACCAAGACTAAGGGTGTTTGATAGAAACTTTTTTCCCAATTATGGTAATGTTTGAAGCCAATAATAGGGAAAAGAATAATCAAAACACCACTGAGCGAGATCATATACATGCGTAGAGAATCTAAACGGATCTTAGGAGGAGAGATAATATTATTTGGAACCCCTGTGAGGATTTTGAGGATTTCAGTTCTTATGTATCCAATGAGGTCAAACAATATTCACTACAGCGCGTGTTGTTCTACAGTCAGCTCAGAGATATTGGTGTTTATTTTTTTGGGGAGAGATGTACTAGACAATTGGTAGGTGCATATGGTATTCCCAAAGTCTTCCACCATCAACTGTCCTGGGAACGAAATATGTAAGTCGAAGGGATCAGAGATGGAGAATGTATGATCGTTATTGTGCACTTTGTGATGAAGATGCATACGACCAATGGTACAAATCAATCGTGAAGCCGGTAATTAATGTAGATGTTATGGGATTGATATTTCCCCCAATATGAAGACAAAGCTCGGGCTTGCCTGTACCGACACAACCTGCACCATTGGTTCCAACTTTAGTCGTTTATCCTTCGGCAGAAGCTTCTACCTCATCATCCCTCCCAAGAGGATCTTCTGCACCTTGTTCTTTATCAGTTGATCAGATTTGCCAGAATTGAGTTGGGGGATCGAAACCTATAATCTACAAGGACAACCTGAGATAGTTCCAGTTTTCTCGTAAGGTATGGAGCGAACTAATTCTTATAGGCACAACGACAATTGTTGAAAAATGTGTAGAACGTATGAATCAGATGAAGTTAAGAGATCAGTTGACTAAACGTATGTACAACAAACATTTGCGAGCATTGACGCAATCCACAAGCCTCAGTCCCTATCTTGGATGGGTTCCCGGATCGGATGGGTCTGGAAGCTTAGCTAGTGCTAGACCTTAACTTGGTTCCACGCTTGAGAGGTTTAGGGTTTGAGAATTCTCCTCAAAAAGGAGAAGGAATTTTTGGAGCAACACCTTCTCATCAGGAGGAAATAGTGCGAGATACACAAAACCAATCTCCATATCATGTGCAACCTCCACAACTAAGGTCTCGCCATGGCAGTGCACAAGATCAAAATCAAGATTACAGAAGACACATAGACTTTGGCGCATCTCCAGTTCAGCCTTGTGAATTCATTGGATCTGAAGGATCTCAACCAGGAGCAAGCCAAGGCTTTGGGGATTTGCTTGACTGGGGCCAGTACCAACCCCACCTAATTATCCTAGTAATGAGTAGTTTATTTAATATTTGTAATTTAAATTGAGATTAAGAAACTAAATATTTATATAATTAGAATTAATCTATAATAAAGCTACTAATTTTATTTCACATTCAATTAAATTTTAACGACGTCTTTTCTTATAGAAAACTAAATAAGATTAAAAGGAAACTACATCATTACATAAAAGGGTCAAATCTGTTAAGATCTCTAAGGATGTTGAAATAAACTTCGTACATAAAAGGTTTGCCGTTATTTTCCTACCATACATCTACAACTAATTGGATGACTTCATCTTCAGTTACACCGTTAAATTTTTCTCGATAAATTACCCTTACCTGAATAAGAAATCGCATGACTGAATAACTAATTGCTTGAAAACGACTCGACAACTCAAGGCTATGATGGTTTCTCGGGTTCCCCGTTTCTGCAACGGACATAATGAAAATGTTCTGCCAAAAAGACGTGTGCGGCATGAGTTGGACAATAAGAACATTTCCTATGCTATGAGAAACATATGTTGTACAAAGAGCTAAATCCTCTTCTTGGGTATATTTTGGAACACGAACTCTGTCAGCCATTTTTTTCTGATTTTTTTTAACAAAGGTTGAGAAAGAGAGTTTAAGATGGAAAGCTTAAGATTGAAGTGAAAGTAGAAGAATTTTTTAGTGGAGAATGTGTGATTTTGGAGTTGAAAATGTTTGAATTTATAGGGGAGAATTGAGAGCCGTT
>JAJJMC010012731.1:0-10952 GCA_023531435.1 Papaver californicum
TTGTTTAGTCGAAAAGATTTTTGGCATAAACAATTTGGCGCTAGAAATAGGGATTGTTAAAGGATTTATCCTACCTGACAAAGGAAAAATGGTTTTAATTTTAAAACTAAACCATGCAAAAAAGAAAAAAAAATTGTGTAAAAGAGGATTTATGGATAAAGTAATGAATAATACTTCTTATGATTTCAATACATAGAATTCATATGACTGACCTTCTAAAAAATTTCTAGATATCGAGGAAGGAAAGCAATCAAGAAAGCAAGAAAGTCATTAAGAAGCAACAGATTCAGAAAAATATGTCTCAAGACGCTAATTCCGGGAACCAAAATAGTAATGAAAACTTGGAGAATAAACAAGAGGAAGGAAGTGAATCAGGACAACAACAAAGTAATGAAGGAAATCATACCCCAAATCAGGAATTAACACCAAATACAGTAGTTCAGAATTTCTCTTCACATCATGGGAATTCTCAAAATGAGGTACGACACATACAGCATTTATTAGAAGAAATAAATGAAATGAGAAAGGAACAAAGAGCAAGCAACCATCGAATTGAATTACTAGCAACAGAAAACCAAGTTTTAAAAGATGTAATTCAGCGGGAGCAAAGACCAGCTGTGACAAAAATACAAAATCAGGAGGCAATGTCAAGTAGACAAATATCAAGAAATGAACAACGGAATCCAGATCAAAGAATGATGTTGGTAGGATTGACATCTCAAGCGAGAAGGCAACAAGAAAATCAGGAGATTCAACGAACACAATGGGAAGCATGTTTGGAAGCGATGGAACAAATGAAAGAAGAAATTAAAGGATTAAAAAATAAAGAGGGGGAAGAATAGAAGAGGTGTTAAAAGAAGCAAAACGGACAACGTTAGCACGACATTTGACATGTGTATCGTTACCAAGGGAATATAATATTCCAGTGTTCGAATGTTACGATGGTACTAAGGACCCGACATCACATTTAAAGTATTATAACCGGGTGATATCACGGTGGGACGATCATGAAGCAATCATGTGTAGATGTTTTCCATCAAGTTTAACAGGGACAGCATTATTGTGGTACGATAGGTTACCGAAAAATTCTATCCATAATTACGCACAGTTGGTAAGAAAGTTTCTTGAAGCATACATGTATAACAAACCAGTTGATTCAGGGGAGGATAGGCTTTATTCTTTAACATCTTGGCCAGAAGAATCGATCCGTTCATATACAGCTAGATGGCATGCAATATGTCAAGCAATAGGTGAATTAGACCCAATAACAGCTATAAATCATTACAAATGGGGAATTGTTGATCGGAAAAGCCAGCTTTTTGTTCAAATTCACCGAAATAATCCAAAAACCGAAGGCGAGTTAAGAGAAATAATAGAAACATGTGCAAGGCTCCAAGACATACAGGAGCAAGGATCGAGAATTATTTCAAGATGCCAAGGAAATACGAGGAGAACAAATTCAGTTGAGGAATTGCCAGAGCAGAAAAGGAAGTTTCTTCCAAAATTTGAATCAAGAGAATTAAAACATCCTCGACAAGGGAATGGCAAAAAATTTGCTCAGCAATTTCGAGAAAGAACCTTTACCAAGCTTAATGTTTCATATTTCAGGTTATTCAAAATTTTGAAGAATAGACCAGATTTTCAGTGGCCAATAACAAAGGGTAATCAACCAGAGTTTACACAACATTCAAAAGATTATTGTGAGTATCATAGCTATAAAGAGCATACAACAAACAACTGTAGAAATTTTATAGCATTAGTACAAAGAATGATTGATGCTGGGGAGTTAAAGGAATTTGTTCAGAAGGTCGAACCAACAATGAAACCTGATGAAGGCAAAGCAATACACATTCCGTATAATAAAACAAACAATTGATATGATATCATATGCAGAAAAGAATGATACAGATTTGAATGTAGCAATCAATAAAAAGTTGTGCAAGAGAATTCGGAACCATAAAGTCTTTAAAGTTCAAGGAAGGCAAGCAGAATTATGGGAAGATTGGATGGCATATCCGTTGATATTTTCTGCACAAGAAGTAAACCAAGAAATTGAAATGCATAATGACCCTCTTGTGTTAACATTATTGATATCAGGTTGGAATGTAAAGAAAATACTCTTGGATGGGGGAAGTTCCTTAAATGTGTTGTTTTACAATACATTTTGTAAAATGGGATTTAAAGAAGATCAGTTGATCTTGTCACGATACATCATCTATGGATTTAATGGAATAGCTTCCAAACCAAAGGGAGATATTGATCTTGAAGTTTCAGCTGGACCAATCAACATTCCCTTAGATGATCATCTCATGGCTATTGAGAACGTCTGACAAGGTTTAGTGTTGTGGATGCACCATCACCATACAATGCTATAATTGGAAGACAATGGGTTCACCAGTTGAAGGGAGTAGTATCAACTTATCATCAATATTTGCGGTTTCCAACACCGCAAGGAGAGATGGAGATAAAGGGTGATCAAGAAGATGCCAAGTTTTGTACAATGGCAGAAATAAGAATGAATGAAGAACGGGAACATCTACAACATAAAAAGAAAAAGGAACGAAGAGTCAAAGCAAAGGAGGAAGAAATAAATCAATATCTAGAAAAGAATGCAAAAAATAAAACAATAAGTGAAAAAGGAGAGAGCAGTCAAAGTCAGGAAAATCTGATAAACCAACATCATGAAGGGACGATGTAGCAATTAAAGGGGACACCAACTCCAATTGGGATTCCAAAACCAGTCTTCACCCCAGTTGAAGAAACAAAAATCATTAATATTGGCACAGCAGAATTGCCCAAACAAGTACGAATTGGGATGTTAATAAAAACGGATTTAGAACAACAGTTAGTTAAATTGCTCTGTGAGTTTGTAGATATATTCGCTTGGAGAATGGAGGATATGCCGGGGATCGATCCCAACATCGTACAGCACGAGTTAAAGATACGTCCCGATGCAATTCCATTTCGCCAACGAATACGTAAGGTCGCACCAGAATACCACGAACCAGTAGAAAAAGAACTAACAAAACTTTAAAGTGCAGGGTTCATTCGGGAAGTGCGATACCCCACATGGATTTCTAATATGGTGATTGTCTCGAAAAAGAATGGTGGAGTAAGAATTTGTATAGATTTTACTAATCTAAACAAAGCATGTCCAAAAGATAGTTATCCGCTCCCGAACATTGACCAGTTAGTCGATGCTGTTGAAGGACATGAGATGTTATCATTTATGGATGGACAATCTGGATATAATCAGATAGCACTGGCAGAAGCAGATCAGGAACACACATCATTCTTCACTCCACGGGGATTGTATTGTTACACCAGAATGCCATTTGGGTTACGGAATGCAGGAGCGACATATCAACGATTAGTGGATACAATATTCAAACCATGGATCGGAAAAACTTTGGAAGTTTATGTGGATGACATGTTAGTAAAAAGTAAATTATCTGATAATCATTTACAGAACCTTACTGAAATTTTTGGTACATTATGAAAGTATAAAATGAAAATAAATCCAGAGAAATGTATTTTTGGTGTTACTTCAGGGCGATTCTTGGGATATTTGGTTACAAAAGATGGAATTCAAGTAGATCCAGCAAAAATACAAGCAATAACAGATATGCCATCACCAAACAGTATAAAAAGTGTGCAGAAATTAAATGGGTGTTTGGCTGCGCTAAGTAGATTCATTGCAAGATCATCAGAACGATGCAAGCCCTTTTTTGATGTACTTAAGAAGAAAAATAAATTTGAATGGAACGATCGTTGTGAACAAGCATTTCAAAGTATAAAATTACATCTCACCACGTTGCCAGCATTACAAAAACCAGAGCCAGAAGAGATATTAACTTTGTACATAGCAGCAACAGAAAATGCAATCAGTGGGGTAATGGTACGAACAAATGAGAAGATTGAAAAACCAATATATTACATCAGCAAAACTCTGAACTCAGCAGAAAGAAATTATACCAAGATTGAACAACTTATTTTGTCAGTAGTATTTGCTACACAGAAGTTACGCACTTATTTTCTTACTCATTATGTTTGTATATTAACCAAAGCACCATTGGAATCAGTTTTAAAGAATACAGGAAAAGTAGGAAGAATAGCGAAATGGAATGCTCAGTTGGAACAGTACAACATTGTTTATGAGATACAAACTGCGCAGAAATCTCAAGTTCTAGCTGATTTCCTGGCAGATTTTCCAATTGAGGAAGAATATGAAATTCAAGATTGCCAGGGTGTGAAGAAAAAGATTCATTAGATATTCTGGATTCAAATGATTCACGACGATGGGAAGTTTTTGTTGATGGGTCACGAAATAAAGAAGGAGCAGGAATAGGTATCGTAATTACAGCACCAAGGGGAGAACGCTTGGTACACTCATTTCGTCTTGAGTTCGAAGAGCATACGAATAACATAGTAGAATATGAAGCAGTGGTCCATGCTCTCAAACTCATTATTGAATTAGGAATAACTGATATTAGACTCACAAGTGATTCGCAGCTGGTAATTAGACAGATCGAGTTAAAGTATCAAACAATTGATGAAGATTTGGAAAGGTATAAAAACCTTGTGCAGAATTTAACAAATCGTATTCCAAACATTGTTTTTCGACATTTATCCCGAGAAAAGAATCGACATGCCGACGCACTTGCGTATGTTTCATCCATGATAAATGATCCAACAGCTGAAGCAGTAAAAATTGGGAGAATATATGAGCCGTCCATAAGAGCACATGCATTAAATAATATAGAAGAGGATGGTGTAATGGAAGAAATCGATGACCCAGCAACTTATATCGTAACAAGAAGATGACCAACCAAATGAACCAGATTGGAGAGTCCCGATACATCAATATTTGCAAAATAAAGTGTTACCAACAGATTCTAAAGAAGCAAGGAAAATTCAACTCAAGTCGAACAACTACCAACTTCGGGATGGAATTCTTTATCGAAATTCTTTTCTTGGACCGTATTTCGATGTTTATCTCAAACAGAAGGATTGCGAATTCTCAAAGAAATACATTATGGAGATGCAGGAAATCACAGCGGGAGACGATCGTTAGCGTTAAAAGCCAAAATGCAGGGTTATTATTGGATTTCTATGATAAAAGATTCGGAAAAAATGGTTCGAAGATGCGAAGAGTGTCAGCGATTTACAAAGAAAATCAAAGCACCAGCTACAGAGTTAAATTCGATACTTAGTCCATGGCCATTTGCAAAATGGGGACTTGATATAGTTGGACCATTAGTTGAAGGAACAAAGAAAAGAAAATATTTAATTGTGGCTACCGATTATTTTACCAAGTGGGTAGAAGCGAAAGCATTAGCACAAATCAGAGATATTGATGTTTTTACATTTCTATTCGAGAATATCATTTGCAGATTTGGGATTCCCGCAGCAATAGTTTCTGATAATGGAAAACAATTCCAAGGAAAGAATATCGATATGTTATTTGAAACATTTAATATGCAAAAGCATAAGTCCACGCCTTTCTATCCACAAAGCAATGGGCAAGCAAAGTCCACAAATAAAACAATCGCAACAAATCTGAAAAAAACATTAGATGGACATTATAAAAAGTGGTGCGAACAGTTACATAACACATTATGGGCATGTAGAACCACAAGAAAAACTTCAACTGGAGAATCACCTTATCTTCTTACTTATGGAACGAAAGCGGTAATACCAACAGAGGTTATTTTACCCACAAGCAGAACAGAAGCATGGGAGAAAAATCTTAATTCAGATCTCATGTTACAAAAGTTGGATGACTTGGAAGAAAAAAGAGAGGTGGCACTCCAAAAGATGGAAAATTATCAAAAAGGATTAGCTCGAGAATACCACAAACGTGTAAAATCACGAAACTTTGTCCAAGATCAATATGTTTTACGACAAATAACGGAATACCAAAGGGACAAAAATGCAGGAAAATTCGCACCAACTTGGGATGGTCCTTACATAATTCAAGCATCTGCGGGGCAAGGATCGTATTATCTTCAGAATATGCGAGGAGAAGTTTTACAGCATCCATGGAATGCACAATACCTAAAGCTTTACTATCCGTGAATAACAATGCAATGTTAACACAAAATACAGGTCTATAGCCAATTAATTCAGTAATTTATTTTATAATTTAATTATTCCAGGAACATCGTATCTTGGAAAACACTATGATTATTAATATAATCAAAATTCCATTAATCCAGGAATATCATATACTTTGAGCGCTCAAAATTATTCCAGGAACATCGTATTCTGGATAGCGTTGCGATTGACGACACAATCATATACAAAAGGTAAACATCCTTAAAGAATTTCACTAACAACAAAATTCTTATAAATAAGGGGTTCCTAATTATTGGTTTATCAATTTTCAAAGTACAGTTCGGGACCAACCCTGTATCTTACCCCTGGCTCGGGTTTGTTTCGTATGTGTGGGATCTCGAACAACATGATTTGAGGCAAAATGCACTTCAATTCATGGTACTTGGAAAATCATATGATAACCAAAAAGATTACCTAATCAAATTTTCTTGTGCAGGGAACAACATTAAAAGCATATCAAAAAGTTATGAAAGAAAATTCTTGAAAACTAGACGAAGTACAAAATGGTGAAGATAACAACAGACCAAATTAAAAAGGACACGATCAAGCATCGGGAAGACTGGATCGAGATGGTGGTGGTGGAACTATAGGCACAGCAGTACGCTTACTAAGCAATGAAGGATCGGATTATGCACGATCTAAAGCAGTATTAAAGGATATCGCAATTTTCGCTTTAGCATCCTGTCTAACCCAATGAACAAAGTCACGCCCAAAGTTGATTTCTTTTTGAAGCTCTTCGATCTTTTGTTGATCTTTTTCTATTTGAGTATCAAGACGTGATCTTTGATCTTTTTCTTCATTTAATTCTGTAGTTAATCCTTCAGATTTAGAACGCAATGATACAATATCTCGTTCACGAGCCTCAATCTTGGAAAGCTCAACAGCCAGTTGAGCTTGTAAATTCCAAATTTTTGTTGCACCAAGAGTCACATTATTTTCAGAAATCTTTAAATCTTTAGTGATGTTTTTCACTGTATCATTCACAGCATTAAGTTCAGTTTCTGCTTGTGTTGCTCGATCCTCAGCTTCATTGAATTTTTTCTCAAGTTCTGAAAATACAAGAAAATATTAGATAAATTTTATGGTATAATAAGCCAAATGATCAGGTAAACCAAAAATATACCTCTAATAACAGATTTAAACTCTATTTCTTTCAGAGTTAGCAATTTTACAACTTCTTTGTATTTTGATTCAGCTTTATTACGCCTCTAAGTGGCTAAATCAAAACTATTGTTCAATTGAATTAGTTTTTCTTTAACCACATTCATCTCTTTGTAGATTTCCTTTGCATGATTATTCAATTGTGCCATTCTACGATCGTACCTAAATAAGGTTTCCAAGTTTTCCACTGGACCCAGGATAAAATTTAAATTTTTCATATAAGTAAATAAAATAAAATAATAATGAAAGAAGAATGAAAAATAAACCTTGATTTTGATTCTGAAGATCTTGATTTTGAACTTCAATAATCTGGAGTCGTTCCTGTTGCTGCTGATGTTGGTCATTATGTTGTTGAAATTGTTGAAGAAGATTATTTTGCTGTCTCAAATCATCATTTGTTTGTTGTAATACATCGTTCCCTTGTTTCATACTATTTGATTCACTCTTGAACAGTAACCCCAACATAGTGGCCCGAGCCTTATAAAATTTATAAGCACTAAACAAACAGTCGGTACCATATTGAAGCTGGGCCAAGGCTTGCTGTGGAAGGGAATATAATGGACTTTCAGCAACAACTAAAACTTCAGTGAAGGAAGAAGGAGGATTCAAAGGAAATGTTTGCTCAAGAATATCGTTCTTAGACCACGCATCCTGAGTTTCATCCATAGGGATCGCACTAAGTGAATACCGAAATCGAGACATGGAACAGGAATCAGATTTAATAATATCAGGATATGATGAAGTATTCAAAAGTCCCTGAGAAATAAACCATTTGTAAGCTCTTCTTCATTACCGATTAGATTAAAACCTTCATCAGTTCTGGCACTGGAATTTTGATTAGAGAGAGATTTCTGAATAGAGGGATCAACACTTGGTATCTCAGCATCGACCTCAACAGTAACAGGAGAAGATCGAACCAAAGCCTCAATAGGTACGATCGGTTCCGAAAATACTCCAGCAGTACCTTCAACTTCAGTAGGGATCGAAACACAAGGAGCGGTCGTACTGGAAGGAGGAGAAGTTTCTTTTTCAGTACGATTTCTAATATCATTTGTTTCTTCAACAAGAGTGACATCGGCTTCAACATTCACATTTTCTACACCACCGGCTGGATTTACTTCAGCATTAGTCTTTTCCAACGTATTTCCTTCTTCAACATGAGATACTTCATTCACTACATCAACAATATCTTCATCAATAACAACATCATCTCCCTCTTCTTGAGGAAAACCAGAAAAAACTACCAATGTACAATTATCAGGTACGGGGGTATCAAGCACAAAATCAAAAGGTAGTGGGGAAATAGTATTATAAAAATCAATTGAAGTACCAGAAGTAGGTGCAACAATGGGATCGGATTGTCCCAATACCACAATTTCAGCTGGGATCGAAGAAACAGGAATAACATCAATAGGATCGGACTGTTCCGATGGCAAAGCAACAACATAACTTTCTTCTCCACTATTTAAATCTGAAGTTATCCCTCCTACAACATCAGCTGTAAGCGTAAGAGTTCTGGGCTTTTTCTTCTTCTTCTCTGCTGCAAGCACTGATTTCCGTTTCCCTTTACCTTCAACTGCGGGTTCGACCCTTTGTCTACCCTCGACAATCTAAATACTACGTTCAGGTGGAGGAAGAGGAACTTCGATATCTAAAGAAGGATCGACCTGAAACCAAAAAAGTTCAAACATTGTAAGAAGATGTTAAAGATCGATACAATATATCTAAAGAATGAAATATGAAATGAAAAATTCGAACCTTGTATTCAAATCTATAATCATCAAAGTTTAATCTCCATGGACAGTAGTTCGGGAAACAGTTTCGAAGATGTTGAATTTTATTATGGGGGATGTCACCATATACCCAAGGTCCTTCAATCAAAATAGGGGTACGATACCATCTGTAATCGTGTTCCCGACGGATTCTTTCATTAGAAGGAAAATCGACTTTGGTATATGGAGCTATTTTAATTCTAGGGTCATCGACTTCCCGAAGTAAGGGAAACCCTTTGGAACATTTGCGAACAGGGCTAACACTCCATTTTATAAAAATTTTAATAGTGATGCCATCACCATAGGTATTCTGGAAATTCTCAGGTGTATAATGAATACATTCTGAAGGATCGGGAACGTAGCAAGTAAGACGGGTGCGACCCTCACTACGAAGAATGCATTCATCAAGAATTCGCCACCAATCACCATTATACTGTGTGATGGATCGGGGTTGAGTATGGGGAGCCCTATTGAGAGTAGCAAGAACTGTGAACTGGAAGGGATTATTCTTTTCATACAAAGGGAGACGAAGGCCAGCTTCTAAGGCACCAGCAGAAATTAACAATCTGTGATGACTATATTGAAATTTCTCATCGAATCATAGGTCATCATATCGGAATTATCATCAAAGAAAGAAACTCTAAATCCTTGAAGATTATGTTTTCTCTTGAATTCTTCGATGTCCATAGATCGATAACTATAAGTAGACAATGCCCGTTTACTCTTGGGGGAAGGATTAGGAATATCAGGAGTGGAATTACGTACAATGCGAAGTACAGCAGGGGTGGGAATACCAGGGGATGAATCATGACGAGAAACAGCATATCTCGAAGTAGAAGACCTAATCGATCTTCTGTTTTCACCTTGAATACCAGTAGCATCAGATTTTCTATGAGGCATAGTGTAAAATCTGAGGGAAAAGAAGCATAAGAAAGAGAAAGTTAATATGAGAAGAAATTATCTAGAAATAATTACAGTATAAAAGATAACCATCATTTCAATTATGGAAAGAAAACATGAATCAAGAAAAATAAAATGTAACAAGATTACTTACATGAAGAAAAAAAAGTGAACAATAGTCTGATCAAAGTAAAGAAGAAATCAATTGATGAGGAAAGAACTCCTGAGTAGTGGGGGGAATTTGAAAAGTTTAAGGAAGACAAAGTGCAATAACTATGAGAAGTAAAAGACAGTAAAAAGTTGCAGGGTATTTAAATGATAGAATTAGAACCGCCACAAAATGGGAAAAAGAAATAATCCGGTAAAGATTTGATTCTATCGAAAAAAGTTGTAACTGACACAATCATATGTATGGGAACAATAAATGCAAAGCCGAAAAAATGGGTAACGTGCTAGTACAATTAATGCCAGCGGAAAACTCGGATAACGTGCGGGAAAGAAACTGAAAAAAAAAAGTTAAAATGATAAGTTCTCCTCCATTTTTCAAAATCTTGGATGGACCACTAGATGATTTTGTAAAAGGGAGAAGAAGGGGGCAAATTGTTAGTAAATTAAAGAAGCACGATACGTGGAAGAAAATCAAGATAAGAAGCAACCAGATTAAAAAGAGCGAGAATAACACAATCAAAATTGAAGAGATCAAATATCAAAAAGATACGGAACACTTCCTGAAAGCTGAACGATGAATTGCATGGAGGACACATAAGATCGAGAAAGTTGGATTACATTGAACAAAACAAACAGCATTAAATGATAGTTGATCGAGAAAGTAAAAGTAATGATTACTCGTATTATTTAAATGATCGAGATAAAATAAGCTTATAAAAGGTAGGAAAACACGTGTTGAATATGCAAGGCATCGTACCAAAAAACAATTAAGAGAGATCTGTCAACTATATGATCGCACCAGGCAGAAGATGAAATAAAAGAACTATGGATATA
>JAJJMC010012750.1:0-10776 GCA_023531435.1 Papaver californicum
CAAGAGTTTGATTGGTTGTTTAGCAAAAGGAATTTTTGGCCTAAACAATTTGGCGCTAGAAACAGGGATTGAAAAAAGGATTTATCCTACCTGAAAAATAAAAAAGGGATTTTTTATTAATGAATCATCTAGGGAAGAAAATTTTTTTTTTTTTATAAGAAAATATGGGAAAATTTAATTTTACAAGATATGAAAAATAAGGTTTATTTACATAAGTATGTTTTATTAACGTGAAAAATACCTTGTGAGGAACAAAATAGATAAAAATATGAAACAAAAATTTTTTTGAAGGAGGAAAAAATTGGATATGTGATAGGGAAAATTTACAGTTAAAATAATAATAAGAATCTCTTATGATTTAATAGATAAGAGTTCATTTGACTAATTTTTTGAGAAATTTTTAGATATCGAGGAAGGAAAACGATCGAGAAGGCACAAGATAGTGAAGAAGCAGCAAATTCTAGAAAATATGTCTCAAGACGCGAATTCTGGGAATCAAAATAGTAATGAAGGCTTAGAAAATAGATTAGAAGAAGGAAGTGATTCAGGACAGCAACAAAATAATGAGGGAAATCATACCCCAAGTCAAGAATTGATGTCAAATACTGTGGTTCAGAATTTCTCTTCAGATCATGAGAGTTCTCGAAGAAAGACACGACAAATACAGGACCTATTAGAAGAAATAAAGGAAATACGAAAGGAGCAAAGAGCAAGCAACCATCAAATTGAGTTACTAGCAACCGAAAATCAAGTTTTAAAAGATGTAATTCAGCGAGAACAAAGACCAACTGTGACTAGAGTGCGAAATCAGGAGCCGATGTCGAGTAGACAAACATCAAGAAATGAACAGCGGAATCCAGATCAAAGAATAGTGTTAGCAGGATCGACATCTCGGGTCAGAGGACAACAGGAAAATAACTTCCAACGAACCCAATGGGAAACATGTTTGGAAGCGATGGAACAAATGAAGGAGGAAATTAAAGGATTAAAGAATAAAGAGGGGGGAAGGATAGAAGAGGTATTGAAAGAAGCAAAGCGAACACCGTTAGCGCAACAATTAACGCGCGTATCATTACCAAGAGAATATAATATTCCAGCGTTTGAATGTTACGATGGAACCAAGGATCCAACATCGCACTTAAAGTATTATAACCGAGTAATGACGCGATGGGATGGTCATGAAGCAATCATGTGCAGATGTTTCCCGTCAAGTTTAACAGGGACAGCATTATTATGGTACGACAGGTTGCCGGAAAATTCTATCAATAACTATGCGCAACTGGCCAGAAAATTTTTAGAGGCATACATGTATAACAGACCAATTGATTCAGGGGAGGACAGACTTTATTCTTTAATGTCATGGCCGGAAGAATCGATCCGATCTTATACAACTAGATGGCATTCAATATGTCAAGCAATAGGTGATTTAGACCCTATGACAGCTATAAACCATTACAAATGGGGGATTGTAGATCGGAAGAGTCAGCTCTTCGTTGAAATCCATCGAAACAATCCAAAAACTGAAGGCAAATTGAGAGAAATAATAGAAACATGCGCAAGACTCCAAGATATACAAGATCAAGGATCGAGAATTAATTCTGAAAATCAAGGAAAAACAAGGAGAACAAATTCAGTTGAAGAATTACCAGAACAGAAAAGGAAATATCCTCCAAAAGTTGAATCAAAAGAATCAAAACATCCACGACGAGGAAATGGAAAAAATTTTGCTCAACAATTTCGAGAGAGAACTTTTACCAAGCTTAATGTTTCATATTTCAGGTTATTCAACATTTTGAAGAATCAACCAGGTTTTCAATGGCCAATAACTAAGGGAAATCAACCGGAACATACACAACACTCCAAAGACTATTGTGAATACCATAACTACAAAGGACATACAACAGACAACTGTAGAAATTTTATAACATTGGTACAAAGAATGGTCGATGTTGGAGAATTAAAGGAATTTGTTCAAAAAATTGAACCATCAGAAAAATACGATGAAGGCAAAGCAATACATATTCCATATAACAAACAGACAATTAATATGATTTCATGTGTGGAAAAGTGTGATACAGATTTGAATATAGCAATCAACAAGAAGTTGTGCAAGAGAATTCGGAACCACGAGGCCTTTAGAGTTCAAGGAAGGCAAGTAGAGTTATGGGAGGATTGGATGGCACATCCATTAACATTTTCTGCACAAGAAGTAAATCAAGAAATTGAAATGCATAATGACCCTCTTGTGTTGACATTATTGATATCTGGTTGGAATGTCAAGAAAATACTCTTGGATGGGGGCAGTTCATTAAATGTGATGTTCTACAATACATTTTGTAAAATGGGTTTTAAACAAGATCAACTCATCACCTCAAGATTTGTCATTTATGGATTTAATGGGGTATCGTCCAAGCCAAAGGGAGAAATTGATCTTGAAGTATCGGCCGGACCGATCAATATTCTGACAAGATTTAGTGTTGTGGATGCACCATCCCCATACAATGTTATAATAGGAAGACGATGGGTTCATCAATTAAAAGGTGTAGTATCAACTTATCATCAGTATCTACGATTTCCAACACCGCGAGGAGAGATGGAGATAAAGGGTGATCAAGAAGATGCTAAACTTTGTGTAATAACGGAGACAAGAATAAATGAAGAACGGGAGCATTCACAATATAAAAAGAAAAAAGAATCAAGAATTAAAGCAAAAGAAGATGAAATAAATCAATACTTAGAAAAAAATGCAAAAAGTAAAATAGAGAGTGACAAAGGAGAGAATAGCAAAAATCAAGAAAATTTGGAAAATCAGCCACAAAAAGGGGCTAAGTAGCAATTAAAGGGAACCCCAACTCCAATTGGGATTCCAAAACCAGTTTTCACCCCAGTAGAACAAACAAAAATTATAAACATCAGCACCATAGAATGCCCCAAGCAAGTGCGAATTGGGACGTTAATAAAATCAGATGTGGAACAACAGATAGTCAAATTGCTTTGTGAATATATGGATGTGTTCGCTTGGAGAATAGAAGACATGCCGGGGATCGATCCCAGCATCGTCCAGCATGAATTAAACATACATCCTGATGCAATTCCTTTTCGCCAACGGATACGAAAAGTCGCACCAGAATATCATGAACAAGTGGAAAAAGAATTAGCAAAACTTTTGAGTGCAGGATTCATTCGGGAAGTAAGATACCCTACATGGATTTCTAATATGGTAATTGTCCCGAAGAAGAACGGTGGAGTAAGAATTTGTATAGATTTTACCAATCTAAACAAGGCATGTCCAAAAGATAGTTACCCGCTCCCAAACATCGATCAACTAGTAGATGCTGTTGAAGGACATGAGATGTTATCATTCATGGATGGACAATCTGGATATAATCAAATAGCGTTAGCAGAAGCGGATCAGGAACATACATCGTTCTTCACTCCACGAGGATTGTATTGTTACACCAGAATGCCATTTGGGTTACGAAATGCAGGAGCAACATATCAACGTTTAGTGGACGCAATATTCAAACCATGGATCGGAAAAACTTTGGAAGTTTATGTGGATGACATGTTAGTAAAAAGCAAGTTATCTGGTGATCATTTGCGAAACCTGACTGAAATTTTTGGTGCACTACGAAAGTATAAGATGAAAATAAATCCAGAAAAGTGTATTTTTGGTGTTACATCAGGGAGATTTTTAGGATACCTGGTTACAAAAGATGGAATTCAAGTTGATCCAGCAAAAATACAAGCAATAACGGATATGCCATCACCAAACTGTATAAAGAGTGTACAAAAGTTAAATGGATGTTTGGCTGCACTAAGTAGATTTATTGCAAGGTCATCAGAACGATGTAAACCCTTTTTTGATGTACTTAAGAAGAAAAATAAATTTGAATGGAACGATCGTTGTGAGCAAGCATTTCAAAGTATAAAACTACATCTTGCCACCTTACCAGCATTACAAAAACCAGAACCAGAAGAAATGTTAACTTTGTATATAGCAGCAACAGAAAATGCCATTAGTGGAGTAATGGTGCGAACGAATGAGAAAATCGAGAAACCTGTATACTACATCAGCAAGACTTTGAATTCAGCAGAAAGAAATTATACAAAGATTGAACAATTAATTTTGTCAGTGGTATTTGCTACTCAGAAGTTACGCACTTATTTTCTCACTCATTATGTCCGTATTTTAACCAAAGCTCCACTGGAATCAGTTTTAAAGAATACAGGGAAGGTAGGAAGAATAGCAAAATGGAACGCTCAGCTAGAACAATACAACATTGTTTATGAGTTACAAACTGCGCAGAAATCCCAGGTTCTAGCTGATTTTTTGGCAGATTTTCCAATCGAGGAAGAGTATGAAATTCAAGGACTACCGGGGTGTGAAGAAGAAGAACCAGTAGAGATACTAGATTCAAATAGTTCACAACGATGGGAGGTTTTTGTTGATGGGTCGTGAAATAAAGAAGGAGCAGGAATTGGCATCGTGATTACAGCGCCCAAGGGAGGACGTATGGTACACTCATTTCGACTTGAATACGAAGAACATACGAATAACATAGTAGAATATGAAGCAGTGGTCCATGTTCTCAAACTCATTATTGAATTAGGAATAAGCGATGTAAGACTTACCAGTGACTCGCAGCTGGTGATTAGACAGATCGAGTTAAAATATCAAACGATCGATGAGGACTTGGAACGATACAAAAATCTTGTACAAAGTTTAACAGTTTGTATTCCAAATATTATTTTTCGACATCTGTCTCGTGAAAAGAATCGACATGCGGACGCACTGGCATATATCTCATCCATGATAAATGATCCAAATACTAAAGCCCTGAAAATCGGGAGAATATATGAGCCATCCATAAGAGCACAAGTATTAAATAACATAGAAAAAGACGGTATCGATGAATCAGCCATACAAAATGCCACATCTCCATCGCAACAAGAAAATGACCAACCAAGTGAGCCGGATTGGAGAGTCCCGATACATCAATATTTACAAACTAAAGAATTACCAATGGATTCTAAAGAAGCAAGGAAAATTCAACTTAAATCAAACAGCTACCAACTAAGAGATGGAATTCTTTATCGACACTCTTTTCTTGGACCATTATTTCGATGTTTATCACGGAAAGAAGGATTACGAATTCTCAAAGAAATACATTACGGAGATGCAGGAAATCATAGCGGAAGACGATCGCTAGCATTAAAAGCCAAAATGCAGGGTTATTATTGGATTTCCATGTTGAAAGATTCGGAAGAAATGGTTCGAAGATGCGAAGAATGTCAGCGATTTGGTAAGAAAATCAAAGCACCAGCTACGGAATTAAATTCAATACTTAGCCCATGGCCATTCGCAAAATGGGGAGTCGATATAGTTGGACCATTAGCTGAAGGCACAAAGAAAAGAAAATATTTAATTGTGGCCACCGATTATTTCACCAAGTGGGTAGAAGCAAAAGCACTAGCGCGAATCAGAGATACTGATGTTTTTACATTTTTATTCGAGAATATCATCTGTAGGTTTGGGATTCCAGCAGCGATAGTTTCTGATAATGGAAAGCAACTCCAAGGGAAGAATATCGATATGTTATTTGAAACATATAATATTCAAAAACATAAATCTACACCTTTTTACCCACAAAGTAATGGGCAAGCAGAATCCACAAATAAAACAATCGCAACAAATCTGAAGAAAACATTGGATGGATATTATAATAGGTGGTGCGAACAATTACATAATACATTATGGGCATATAGAACCACAAGAAAAGCTTCAACTGGAGAATCACCATATCTTCTTGCTTATGGAACAGAAGCAGTAATACCAACAGAGGTTATTTTGCCTACAACCAGAACAGAAGCATGGGAGAAAAACCTAAATTCAGATCTCATGTTACAAAAATTGGATGACTTGGAAGAAAGAAGAGAAGTGGCACTCCAAAAAATGGAGAATTATCAAAGGGGATTAGCTCGAGAATACCATAAGCGTGTAAAATCCCGAAATTTTGTCCAAGGTCAATATGTCCTCCGACAAATAACAGAACATCAAAGGGACAAAAGAGCAGGAAAATTCGCACCAACATGGGATGGACCATATGTGATTCAAGCACCGGCAGGACAAGGGTCGTACTATCTTCAGAATTTGCAAGGAGAAATTTTAAAGCATCCGTGGAATGCACAATACTTAAAGCTTTACTATCTGTGAATAACACCGCAAAAAGCAGGTACATAAACAATTAATTCATTAATTTCTTTTATAATCACTCCAGGAGCATCGTACCATGGAGAATTTTATAATTCCATTAATCCCGGGATGTCATATACTTTGAACCCAGGAATATCAAATCTTGGAGATTACCATGATAATCAAAATTCCGTTAATCTCGGAATTTCGTATACTCTGAGCACTCAAAATCAATCCAGAAACATCATATTCTGGATATCGTTACGATTGACGACATAATCATACACAAAAGGTGAACATTATCCTTAGAGAATTTTATTAACAATAAAATTCTTATCAAGAAGGGGTTCCTAATTATTGGTTTATCAATTTTCAGAGTACAGTTCGGGACCAACCCTGTATCTTACCCCTGGCCCGGGTTTGTTTCGTATGTGTGGGATCTCGAACAACATGATTTGAGGTAAAAAGTACTTCAATTCATGGGACTTAGAAAATCATATGATAGCCAAAAAGATTACTTAATCATATTTTCTTGTGCAGGGAACAGCATAAAAGGCAAGTCTAAAAGTTACAAAAGAAAATCTTTGAAAAAACACACAAAGTACAAGATGGAGGAGTTAACAGAAAATGAAACTACAAAGAATATAATCAAATATCAGGAAGACCGGATCGAGATGGTGGAGGAGGAACTGCAGGCACAGGAGCGCGCTTATTAAGCACTGAAGGATCGGATTTTGCACGATCTAAAGCAGTATTGAAGGACATCGCAATCTTCGCTTTAGCTTCTTGCCTGACCCATTGTACAAAATCACGCCCAAAGTTGATTTCTTTATGAAGCTCTTCGATCTTTTGCTGATCTATTGCTACTTGAGTACTAAGATGTGATGATTGATTTTTCTCTTCACTTAGTTGTGCAGTTAATGAATCAATCTCTCGATCACGAGCATTGATTTTAGAAAGTTCAGTAGATAGTCGAGCATGTAAATCCTCAATTTTTGTGGCGCTAAGAGTCACATTATATTCAGAAGTCTTTAACTCTTGAGTAATCTTTTCCACTGAATTTTTTGCTGAGTTAAGCTCAGTTTCTGCTTGTGTTGCACGATTCTTAGCCTCATTTAACTTTGTCTCCAGTTCTGAAAATACAAGAAAACATCAGACAAATTTTATGATATCAAGAGCTATAAAATCAGTTAAACCAAAAATGTACCTCTGACAACAGATTTAAACTCTAATTCTTTCTGAGTTAGCAATTTTACAACTTCTCGATATTTTGATTCTGCTTTATTACGCCTCCAAATGGCTAAATCAGAACTATCGTTCAGTTGAGTCAGTTTATCTCTAACCACATTCATCTCTTTGAAAACTTCCCTTGCATGATTATTCAATTGTACCATTCTACGTTCGATCCTAAATAATGTCTCCATATTTTCCACTGGACCTAGTATAAAATTTAAAAGTTTCATATAAATCAAGTAAATAAAATAGTAATTGAAAAGGAATGAAAAATAAACCTTGATTTTGATTCTGAAGATCTTGATTGTGATCTTCAATAATTCGGAGACGATCCTGTTGTTGCTGATGTTGATCATTATATTGATGTTGAAGCTGTTGAAGTTGTTGAAGTTGTTGTTGAAGAAGAGTATTTTGCTGTTGTAATTCATCATTCACCTGTTGTAAGGAGACATTCTTTTCCTTCATCTCCACTGATTCTTTCCTAAATATCAATTTCATCATGGTGGCTCGAGCTTTATAAAATTTATAACCACTGAACAGACAGTCATTACCATATTGAAGTTGAGCTAAAGCCTGTTGTGGAAGTGAATATAATGAACTATCAGACAGAGTCAAAACTTCATTAAAGGTTGGAGGAGGCTTTACAGGAAATCTCTGCTCAAAAACATCACTCTTGGACCATGCATCCAAAGCTTCGTCCATGGGGATCGCACTAAGTGAATCCTTGAATCGAGACATGAAGCCAGAATCAGATTTGATAATATCAGGATTAGATGAAATATTCCAAAGCTCTTGAGAAAGAAACCATTTATATGCTTCTTCTTCGTCCCCAATTAAATTGAAACCTTCACTGGAGATTCGATCGGAAATAGATTTCAGAGTAGAAGGATCAGCACTTGGAATTGAAGTATCGACCTCAACAGCAATCGAAGGAGATCGAACCAAAATTTCAGAAGGGGCGATCGATTCTACAATTACTTCAGAAGTCCCTTCGACTTCAGGAGGGATCGAACTGGAAGGAAGGATCGAACTGGAAGGAGGGTTTTCATCTTCAGTACGATCAGTAATGTTAACTTCATCAACAATGGCGATATCAGCCTCAACATTCATGTTTCCCATACCACCAATTGGAAGTATCTCGGCATTATCTCTCTCCGATGTATTCTTTTCTTCAGAATGAGATACTTCATTCACTACATCAATAAGATCATCAATAACAATATCATCTCCCTCTTCTTGAGGAAGGCCAGAAAAAGTTTCCAATGCACCATTATCAGGTACAGGGGAATCAAGTACGAAATCAAATGGAAGTGGAGAAACAACGTTATAAAAATTGGATGAAGTACCAGAAGAAGGTGCAACCATAGGATTGGATCGTTCCGATACAACAATTTCTGCTGGCATCGAGGAAACTGGAATAACATCGATAGGATCAAACTGATCCAATGGAAGAGCAACCATCGAGCTTCCTTCTCCCCTATTCGAACTAGGAACCATCTCTCCTATAACCTCGGTTGAGAGTTCAAGAGTTCTAGGCCTCTTTTGCTTTTTCTCTGTTGCGAGAACTAATTTTCGCTTTCCTTTACCATCAACTAAGGGTTCGATTGTTTGTTCATCCTCGACGATCTGTCTATTCTCGACGATTTTAATACCACGATCAGGTGGAGGAAGAGGGATTCCGATGTCCAAAGAAGGATCGACCTGAAGTTAAAATAATAATAAAAAAAAAAAAAAAAAAAAAACATTTAAAGAAGGCATTAAAGATCGATACACTATAAATAAAAGAAATGGTATCAACTAAGAATTCCGAACCTTGAAGTCAAATTTATAATCATCAAAGTTCAATTTCCAGGGGCAATAGTTCGGGAAACAATTACGAAGATGTTGAATTTCACTAGTAGGGAGATCACCATATACCCAAGGTCCCTCGATCAGAATAGGAGTGCGATACCACCTATAATCATGTTCTCGACGAATTCTCTCATTCGAAGGAAAATCAGCATTAGTGCGTGGGGCTACCTTGATTCTGGGATCATCAACTTCATGAAGAAGAGGAAACCCTTTTGAGCATTTGCGAACAGGACTAACACTCCATCTAACAAAATTCTTAATAGTAATACCATCACCATAAGTATTCTGGAAATTTTCAGGCGTATAATTATCACGTTCTGAGGGATCGGGAACATAGCAAGTAAGACGGGTACGACCCTCGCTGCGAAGGGTACATTCATCGAGAATCCGCCACCAATTACCATTATACTGTGTAATGGAACGAAGTTGAGTATGCGGGGCCCTGCTGCGAGTAGCAAGAACTGTGAATTGGAAAGGGTTATTTTTCTCATACAGAGGAAGATGAAGACCAGCTTCCAAGGCACCAACAGAAATTAATAATCTATGATGGGTATATTGAAATTTTCTCATCGAATCATAGGTCATCATATCGGAAGTACTATCCGCAAAAGAAACTTTAAACCCTTGAAGGTTATGTCTTCTTTTAAATTCTTCAATATCCATGGATCGATAGCTATAAGATGACATTGACCGTTTACTTTTGGGGGCAACATTAGGAATATCGGGAGAAGAATCCCGTACGGTGCGAGGTACAGCAGGAGAAGGAGTATCAATAGATGAATCTCGACGGGAAACAGCATATTGAGATGAAGAAGTCCTACTTGATCTCCTATTTCCACCCTGGTTGCCGGTAGTATCAGATTTCCTTGGAGACATATTGAAGATCTGAGCAAAAAGAAACGAAAGAAAGAAAAGATTAACATATAAAGAAATTACCTATTAATAATTACAGTGTAAAAAAGAGCCCTTTTATTCATGCATAACCTGAGAATCACAATCTTCTCACTACATCGATAGACCCACAGCCATAAAAAGAAAAATTTTGAATCAAGAAAAGTAAAGTTACTTACATGAAGAAAAGAAATTAACAATGGTCAAAATGAAGTGAAGAAGAAACCAATTAACAAGAACAGAACTCCTGAGTAGTAGGAAGATTTGAAAAGATTAAGGAAAACAAGGTGCAGTAACTAAAAGAGAAAAGACAGCAGAAAATTACAGGATATTTAAAGGAGGAGAATAGTAACCGCCACAAGATGGGAGAACGAGATAATCGAAAAAAAAAAAAAAAAAAATTTGAAAAAAGTGTAACTGACATAATCATGAGTATAAAAGTAATAAATACAGAGCCAGCGGAAAACTCGGAGAACGTGAAACTGAAAGTCCTTCTCTATTTTTCAAAATCTCGGATCGACCGTTGGATGATTTTGTAAAAAAGAGAAGAAGGGGGCAAATTGTTAGTAAATTAAAGAATCACGACACATGGAAGAGGATCAAGC
>JAJJMC010012757.1:0-10716 GCA_023531435.1 Papaver californicum
CAATTCATACAGTTTCCAATTATAACGAAATGAAGGAAAAGTCATGGTATTCTTAACTATACCTGAGTGCAAGTAATAATGGAACATCCCATTTGCGGAGTTTCCTTCAAAGGTTTGATGTCGATAGAGAGCACAACCAGCTTTCATACAGAGCTCAGAATCCTCTTCAAAAGAAGAAAGCATACTAGCCTTCCCAGTTCATTTCTTTTACTTTGTTTCTATAATTCATCGCCATCCTGTCCATAACCTCATCAAGAGATTCTGAATCTCTTAAACAATCAGAACTTTCCTAAGAAGATTCACCAATACTTTCATCATCGGGCATTCATGTGTGCAAGCTCTTCCTCCACAGTCCAAGCATTTCTCTTAAAAGTCTGGGTTTAAATGGTTGTGCCACCTGAAAAAGATGCACATATTAACTTCCGCGAATACCTGACAATATAAAATGAATGAACACTTACTTGTATACACCCTAATGATAATATAATAACAACTCACTATGATTACCTTTCTAGATATTGCTTTCTATGCGACCTAGCAAGTCTTTTGCTATAACAGACCATTTATTGGGTCCATACTTCGAGACCAATTCCATGATTTTGTCATCTTCCTGAAAGCAACATAGCAATACGTAAGATTAATTAGAAGCTCCGTGAGAACTATTAGAACCAAATGAAGGACTTAACCATCAAACATTGCATTTCTGCTATATATGAGGTAAACTTGCAGCTGCATATAGTAGATAAATGAGCTTATGAGAAGGAGATATATGTTTACCTAGTTCATATAGTTTTAACATAACACACTAACACAGAGCATATTCACTATATACACGACCTGGAAAAGAAAACAAGTGTACTCATCATCTACTTCTGTTTGCTATCTTAAGAAATCCTACTCAACGCTGCTTCAAGATTTTCTCTTAAGTTGTACAAGGCTCGACTAGATTTCGACCTAAAGTGAAAACTGATCTGACCATATTTAGCCTTTATCACAATATCCTGAAACATAGCTTTCTTACAGAGCTGATCACTTTTATACTACTCAAACTTGATGAGGATATGTTCATGTGATAACATATAATCATCTAAAATGTAAACCAACACTGATGTTAGCTAACTACTATATCTTGCCAGTCACTAACTTTATGAAGCAAAACCATTTCCATAACTTCTTTCTCCCAAAAATAATGCACTTATGTTCAGCAAACTATCAGATATCTTATTATAACTAACACAAAGCATATCATCTTGACTTAAACCACACTAACAAAGAGCATATCGTATTCAATCAAACACATATCATCTTCACTAATATACTGACCAACAAAGTACCATTAATAAACCATTTAAGTTCAACCCACAAAATACATACATCTTCACTAGCAGATTCATTGACAGACTACAAAGGCCTTATTATCACTAAAAGATAGCATTTTCACTAACAAAATACATACATCTTCACTAGCAGAGTCATTACAGATAAACAAGGGCCATTTAACTAACAAAACATCATCATCACTGACAGACAAGTACCATTAATAACTCCAAAACTGAAACCCCAATTAATTTCAAAATCGATTTAAAAAAACCCATAATTTAAAAATCGATTTGAAAAGCCCTAAATTGAAAATCTCAATTTTAAAATCGATTTTAGAAAACCCTAAATTGAAAATCTGAATTTCAAAATCGATTTTAAAAAACCCTAAGTTGAAAAGCCACAAACTTAAAAACCATAATTTAAGTTCAAGTAAAAAGAACCCCAAATACATAAAATAAGAAAAACCGTTGAGCAACCATAACACCAAATCAGAGTTAAGTAGCTAGGGTTTGATGAGATTATACCTTCTTGAAGATGTATCAGTCTTCATCTTCATTACTTCTTCAACATCAATGATATCAACAATTGATTTCAGCTTCTTCTTTCTTATTTTCTTTAACTAGCAGAAACTTATCGCTCATAGGTTTGTTAGTCTTCATACCATTACCGCCTTCAACAAATAGTAACCAAGATCTCTGAATTTGGTTGCTGTGTCCAATTTCGAACGATACTAAAACACAATAAGGTCATTTTAGGGCATTTCTGTCTTTGTAAGGTGGAAATAGTTTCTGAATGTATTTACACTTGGACATTAAACGTACACATCATCTTGGTCCCACAATTTAACTCTGTTGGGCCGTTAAATATGGATGATGGGTAAATTTGAAACATCCCAAAAAAACGGGACAAATTGTTAAATCGGGGTAATATTTTGGGGCAAATTTAAGTATTTTCCTATTTGAATACCCTATAGAAACGTGGGAAAAAAAATCTTTTTTTTATGATCTTTAAAAAAGGAAATCAACCACTATACGAGGATGAGAATGTTCATTCACTTTTTCATCCAATTTACAATTAGCATCATTCTTACAGCGTCCCATAGAAACATCTTCGGCTTCGGCTTCAACTGTAGATTATGAAGGCTTGAACTTAGTAGAATTCTGACAATTTGTACCTCTTTTTGCCAATTCTTGTTGCTTGAAACTTCTTTATAGATATCTTCTTTCCCACGGCTTTATTGAATAAATACAAAAGGAAATATACACTAAAACAATATAACTTTTTTTCTTTTTTTTTTTACTTGAAATATGAAATACAAACTAAAAAAAATAACGATGAAACTAATATGGATGTGGAAAAGGACTTTACCACTTGATTCTTCACAACTTGTATTGTCTCAGTACCATAAACTTCAATAACTCTCATCTTTTGATATTTTCGCTCTGCACTTAATCTTCAACTAAGATATAGAATTCTTCTCTTTGTATTGTTACTTCAATTTGAATATGAAATTTGCTCTTTCTTGTAGTGTTGCTTGTAAACCTTAAACGTCTTCAACTTTCTTCAAATTCGTAATGTACTACATGTTGATGATGGTGGTATTTTTATGGACCTGTTGTCGAGAGAGAGAGAGAGAATGGTGCCAACTACAAATCAAACTACAAGGTAAGGTTTTTTCGTATTTCTGATGTCACCCTCATGATTGATAGAGTTAGCACACAAGAGATCAAAAAGTAGTGTTGAAATGGTGCGAGGTTGGGTAGTTCATCATTCTATCCGGAATTTGCGCAGATGAAACACTCTAAACGAACAATTTAGACAGGTACAAAGAATTTAAGGTTTGGTGTCTCACTCATATATGGGTAATGAATGATCAACTTCTCTAATATTGTATTCTTTCTGCACCTAGTTTTCCACCGGCGGTTTAAGTCCCTTTTTTTCGGCATTACCTCTCAACAACTAAGAAACCCGAATATAGTTCTCTAATACTTATAAGTTCAGTTATTTTGGTAAGAACTTCGTATGTAAACGTAGCTAGAAGTATACTAAGTGACTCTAAAATATCTAAAAGTTGGAGGTTTATGCAAATAATTATAAGAAAGTTAAAAAAATTATACCTAAAAAGTGAATGCTTAATAATTCTATATGCTTAACCACTCCCCCGCACTTAAACTTTACATTGTCCTCAATGTAAATTGACTTCTCCAATGTAAAATCAAGGTGGGAAATCCTATAATGATATGAAAATTCAGAAAAAAAAAAGAAAAAAAATAAAGAAATACTAAATCAATGGGTTGCCTCCCATGCAATGCTTAGTTTAAAGTCGTCATCCCGACTCTCCGGTCGCTCGTACACCAACAATCTGAATACGATCTGCAATTCTAATAATAGCTTCACAAGAATATTAGCGTATGATATAAATAGTGAAACTATCGTTCCATAAGAATTACCCCCACACTTAGTTCATTCTACATTCGAAAGTGTATACAAAACATAAGTGGAAAGAACTTCTATGTGTTCCTTTTGGCAAACCTGCATGGTGTTAGACACAAAAATATATGGCGGATACCTTGATGCAATGAATTCAGATAAAAATTTTGAAGCATTCAATTCTAGCCATAAATTAGGTATCTTACTAAAAGATGGATTAATTTTTTTTAAGAGACTACTTCTAGTTTGGGAGGATCGTTATTAGATAAAGATTCATGTATAGGGTTAGACAAACCTTGCGAAACCTCTTGCATTACGGGATCCTCAGTATTGCTGGACACTTCTGTTCCCACATCGCAAGTATCATCATTCTCATTCAAATTCTTCTCAAAACATTCTTCATTGTTTTCTTCTATAACCAGGTCTTCATCATCAGAATCGAAATTTGATCCAAGTAATTCATCGTAACACTTATGCTCTTCTTCACAAGTCATCCATTCAAAGTATCTACTATTTCTGAATTTGGGGTAGCACGATAAAGAAATCATAATCATCTTCGCTCTTATACACAACATAAGTCTTACCATCAATAACTTTAGTGTTTCTAGACTCAACTTCTTTCTTTTGAATAGGAGAATGATCATTATCACGATCAAGAGTTAAGCTATTGACACCGTCATTATCAATGTTTTACAAGGATTCATCATCCTCGAATTTTTCATCGGGCCCTTTTCCATTTTTTACACGGCGTGTAACTTCCGTACGTATGGCCCTAGAAATTACTTCAAGAGTTTCTATTGTTGCTCCCTCATCTTTCAACTGGTACAATTGTTTATAGAGTCTCTTGATATTAACACGTTTTCCACCGGTACTCACGATAGGCTCTTTAGACACTATACCTTCCCGTTGAATAGGTGAATGATTATAAGTAAGATTAGGAGTAGGTCTACATACACTATCATAAGTTTCACTTGGTACGGAACTTTAAATGTTGGGTGTTGAGTTAATATGGTTCAATGTATGTCGCAAATCCTTAAAATCATCAAACATCTGCATGAAACTAGGTTGGAGAATATTAGTAGTATAACTATCCCTCCATCCTTGTGATTGTTCACTTACAGACCCCTCATAAGTATGTTGGTATGTCCGAGAATTATCACAAGGTCTTGTGGAATATTGATTGTAGCCAAAAAATTGGTTTTGATCATCATATCCCATATATAGTTGGAAGTTATATGTATTAAATTGATAATTAAACTGATTACCATAATAGTCTTGTGAACCATATATGTTATTTGCAAAAGGATTCATCTTGATAAAAAAATAAAAAAATTATGCACAGAACTGGTTTATAGCACTTACCTCCTGTTCTAGACAGGCGGGGAATACCGCTAACCAGTTGCGCACACGTAAAAGAATGATTGTACCTGAAATAAGATTTTAAAAAGATAAATTAGTAAAAGAAACGATAAGTGCATAATTTAAATATTTAAGTATTATTTGCATATACTTATTTGCTAGATTTTATGTCAATTAATGCATATTATTATTACTTTTGTAGTTTATGTGTTTTATTAGGTTACATCTCTGAAAGAGGTGAAATTGAGATTTACAAGGAAAAATTGCTAAATACCCAGTGGAACTCAGTCTATTCCAGGATTTCTACCCACCATTATTTATAGAATTGAAAGAAAAAACCAACGCAAAAAGAATGAGGTCATTCTGAGTTCGTATGAAGAAGTTATGAGCAAAACCGTGAAACCAACTTGGATTTGGAATCTGTTGGGTCTTATTGGGCCTGCACGGGAAGAGAAATAAGGGAAGCGTTTTGGGTTCGCATTTGACGTGAAAATTGGGGGTTTTGTTGGTTTTTGAGGGAGTTAAGTCTCCTAATTGGATAAGGAATCAATAGGAAGTGGAAAAGTTTAATGAGACTAGGTTTCCTAGTTGGATAAGGATCAAGAGGAGGTTACCAAACCCTATATAAAGGGGAGCCTAGATACAATTTTGAGGACAACTTCTCATAGATAGAAAACTAGGGTTTAGTTTTGCTTTTCAAAAACAGTTTATGATTTTCTTTAATATTTTAATGGCTTTTAAGAAAGCTATGTCTAGCTAAACCCAACCACTGTGACAATGGAGGAAGCCATATTTCTTGAATGAATGGTAACTATTTTTGATTCTTAATGACTTTGCATTGATTTTTAATTGATTTATGATTTTTCTTAATTAGTTGTGATTTTGTTTGATGGTGTATGCTGGGACTTAAGAGCTTTTGATGCGCCATGCTTGTGATTTACAATTAATATTTTAGAAATCTACTTTTGGCAAAGAAACAGAGTCAATAAAAGAGCTTTAATTGTTAAAGAATCATTGTAGAAATCATTCAGAAGTGATTTTGATGGAATCCTGAGTTCCAGTTCTTCCCAATATTATTAAAATCTTTTACTTATTTCCTAGTTTAAATTAAAATTAGGTCTAAAACGAATCTTCACAAGTCTCAGCGAACGAACTATTTTTACCACTTTTCTAAAACGATCAAGAAATTAGAATGAAATTAAATGCAAAATCAAAAAATTAAATAACAACTAAACAACCGACTGATCCGCGACAGCGGCGCCAAATTGGTCGAGGTGTCAAACTCGTCAAAAATATATTCCTTACTTTATTACACTAATAAATAAAATAATGATAAGCAGGTTCATTCCTGAGGAAGCGTTGAGTTAAAGTTATCAATTAAATTTATGAAAATAAAAGTTATGCAAATATATGAAAACAAATAAAAGAATGCGATATAAGGATGAAAATTATTAAGGATTCTTTCTCCACTAATGAAGATGAATACAAGTCAAATTTTCTTCAAAATACGTTTACTAAAAACCCTAAATAAGTTATGAGTTCAACAAATCCATTAGACTCCAAGGTCACTTCGTAGAATAAGTTCTCTATTCGTATCTAGCTAATTAAGCCACTTTGAATAAACTCTCTAGTGTAACTCAATTGACCGGTATTTTCCGTGAGTCGAATTGATCCTAACCACATACTCGTAAGTTTGACATGTTAACTTAGGGCTATCTTTCACACATCAAAAGTCCACAATATCCCATTGCAGCGTTAATATTTTGCTACTTTTGATTAAATCGTCATAACAATTACGAATTACGGATCAATTATCTAGCATTAGAATTGCAAACAAGATATTCAATTGGACGTTTGAACACTCGCAAACAATCCATGGTCATAGGCTCGGTAAAAGATAAGCAAAAAATCAATATTGAGAAGAAAGATTAACTCGAATAAATCATATCACATAGTTTCGACATATCCCTTATCACATAATTTGGCTACAAATAATGGAGTTCATGATAAAATAAATAAATACAAAACTAGAGTTCAAAACCAAACAAACAGGCCGGTGGAGTGGAATGGTGGAATGTATGGTGTTGTTGTGTCGCTGCCGTAGTCGTGGACTCAGGCCTGCACAGTACTCCGGTGGTGCTGAATTCCTTCTATGCTAGAGCTCAACAGCAAGGTGGAGTGGTGGTGATTCTTGAAAGCTGGTTTTGGAAGGCCTGGATGGTGATGTTAAGCTGATGATGCTGTGTTGGTGGTAGATGCAGGTGGAGATGGATGCAAGGTGAAGATGCTGGTGGTGTGCAAGTAGGTGGTGTGGAGTGGTGAAATCTGGAGAGGCTCAAAGCTCCTCTCTGTTGGGGTGGAGCAGTCTTGAGAGGGTATATGGCATCGAGAGATGTAGCTTTTTATCTCCTTTTATAGCTCTCAAATCCAGCAAAATCAAATTCATAGGCTACCAACTTTCCTAATCCAATCAAACTCTTAATTCAATCGTACCCATTCATCAACCTAAACAACGACAGTAACATCAATTTCGTTCCATGTTTTCTCGCTCAAAAACTCTTTCCAAATTCAATTCTGATTCAAACCCATCTTCCAATTTATCTCAAACTTGTCAAACACCTCTTTAATCTCCAACAAACAAACGGCAGAAGACCCCAACTCCTTAACTGATTTCACGGCATCAGTTCAGTCAAACCTTACCCCGAAATTCTAACAATTCATACCCAGTAGTTCCGTGTCCATCTTAGTCTCGAAACTGACCTAAACCTTTGTACACGACCTTCAGACCCATGGCTAGCCTGGTGATTCCGAAACTGTCAGTTCCGGCGTTTACTCGAACATTTAATGTGCGTCTTTCTGTAGGCAGAGAGATTGATTATTTGCTGATGTTCTTGGCGTTTATATAGCTTCTCTTGCAATCAATTCCAATCACACATTCAACAATTTCGAATCAAACTCATTTATAAACTTCACGGCAGCACAGTTACTTCTTTGACTACAACACAGACTCATTAAAACATACTCCACAACCATCCTTCTCTCGGCAGTAAGCTTGGGTTCAAGACAACCAATATTTTCGAGCACAACTGCCTGCTCATTCTTGTTCTTCTCGATCTCTACAAACACCAAAAGACTAACAAAACCAAAACCAAGTCTGCCATGTCCAACACAACCCTGCTTTCTCTCTTCTCTGCATTCTGTTTTCTTTCCAATTGCGGTCACATTCACAAATTCATTTCAAATCCATTCTCACTGAACCTCACTTCTTCCCATATGTTCAAGACTCAACAGCGAACTCTATCTCCTCAATTCGAAAATCAATTTCTTTTGTATTCCCGTGTTTTTTGTTTGAAATCTATCTCACGACTGAACCCCTCTTGAGCTTCTCTATTCTTCGTTACGTCTTCTCTGCCTGAAACTTCTGTCCTAACTAATCGAACAAACCTTGAACTCATGGCTTTGCCGGTGGTAAGAGCCTGGCAAAAGGGGGGGGGGGGGGGGTCGCATCTGATTTAGGAGAGAAGAGAGGAAAATATAGGTGTGTTTTCGGACTAGGTTTAGGTTATGAAATAGAGTTGGATTTAGGCACCAAATAAGATACGGGCTGTCTCTTAGTAAATTCCAGTTTCAAAACATTCGAGATTTCTCTTTTTGATAGCTTCGGATCCATCGACATCAAGGCTCTCAAGCAATGGATTTAGCTCTTTTTTCTCTTCTTTTGCGTCGTATGACTATAATATACCTATTAAACAGAAAACAAGCGTAAAATATGAAATTTACAAGAAAAATAACAAAGAAATCATAATCAATTGATACTAATTAAGGTGTTTTAGACACTTACAAATTCATCCATACTTAGACTTTGCTAGTCCTCGAGCAAACTAAACTAAACTACTATAAACTAAAATATACAACTCCCTTTCGTTGAGGATGGGTTACACTTAACATGTGTAACAAGCCTTTAAACCCATAGGTGTCTCTAGTGGACGAGTTATAGTCTCGTGAGGGTTTACAAGAGGTATACCCATAAAACCTACTCTTCAAATTTCAAATTTTCCAAAATACATGCATCCAAAGAGCTAAGAGGACATAAAGTTTATGCACACTAATAATAGAAATTAAAAATTCTAAAGAACATTATTTCAATGCTTAACTCTTGAGTTAGGAGAAAACCACCATATGAAAGAATTTAGGTTCGAGAGCGATCGAATGTTTCGAATTCTGCCTCACCAATAGGGTTTATGAAATTTCACCCAAAAGTCGCACTTTTTGGTTCTCATGTGTGCAGGCAGGAGTGAAGATAAAAATCCTGCACACATTGAATGGTGGAAAGGGAAAACCTTCTGAATTATATTTGAATACCCCATAGAAACGTGAGAAGAAAATAACCTTTTTTTTTATGATGATCTCTAAGAAAGGAAATCGACCATTATGCGAGGATGAGAATGCTCACTCACCTTCCCATTCAATCTACAATCATCACCACTCTTGCAGCGTCCCAGAGACACATCTTCGTCTTCGGCTTCAACTGTAGATTATGAACGCTTGAACTTAGTAGAACTCTGATAATTTATACTTTTTTTCGTCAATTCTTGTTGCTTGAAACTTCTTTATAGATATCTCCTTTCCCTAAGCTTTATTGAATTAATACAAAAAGAAATATACACTAAAACAATATAACTTTTTTTTTTCTTTTTTTTTACTTGAAATATGAAATACAAACTAAAAAAATAACGATGAAACTAATATGGTTGTGGAAAAAGGACTTTACCACTTGATTCTTCACAACTTGTATTGCCTCAGTACCATAAACTTCAATAACTCTCATCTTTTGATATTTTCGCTCTGCACTTAATCTTCAACTAGGATATAGAATTCTTTTCTTTGTATTGTTACTTCAATTTGAATATCAAATTTGCTCTTTCTTGTAGTGTTGCTTGTAAACCTTGAACGTCTTCAACTTTCTTCAAATTTGTAATATTCTGCATGTTGATGATGATGGTGTTTCTATGGATATGTTGTCGATAGAGAGGGAGAATGGTGCCAACTGCAAATCAAACTACAAGGTAAGGTTTTTTCGTAATTCTGATGTCACCCTCATGATTGATAGAATTAGCACTCAGGAGATCAAAAGGTAGTGTTGAAACTGTGCTAGGTTGGGTAGCTCATCATTCTACCCGGAATTTGCGTAGATGAAACACTCTAAACGGACAATTTAGACAGGTACAAATAATTGAAGGTTTGGTGCCTCACTCATGAATGATCAGCTTCTCTAATAACGTATTTTTTCTACACCTAGTTCGCCACTGGCGGTTTAAGTCCCTTTTTGTCGGCATTACCTCTCAACAACTAAGAAACCCGAATATAGTTCTCTAATACTTCTAAGTTCAGTTATTTTGGTAAGAACCCGTATGTAAACGTAGCTAGAAGTATACTAATTGACTCTAAAATATTTAAAAGTTGGAGGTATATGCAAATAGTTATAAGAAAGTTAAAAAAATTCTACCTAAAAAGTGAATACTTAATAATTCTATATGCTTAACCACTCCCCACACTTAAGCTTTACATTGTCCTCAATGTAAATTGACTTCTCCAATGTAAAATCAA
>JAJJMC010012770.1:0-7500 GCA_023531435.1 Papaver californicum
CCTGATGTTGAGCTTTTCAATTTTTGCTAATAAATGATTAGCAACAAAAGGATTTTTTTTTAGTGAACGTGTCACAGCTAATTACTCCTATCTTTTTTTCTTTTGTAAAGACGAAGAAACATATTCTCGATTTTCTCTCCTATTTAGTACGTCGACGAAGAATCAAACTATCACTATATTTATTCCTTTTTCTACTTCTTCTTCCAAGCGCAGGATAACCCCAAGGGGTTGTGGGTTGTTTTCTACCAATTGGGGCCCTTCCTTCACCACCCCCATGGGGATGGTCTACAGGGTTCATAACTACCCCTCTTACTACAGGACGCTTACCTAGCCAACGCTTAGATCCGGCTCTACCCAAACTTTTCTGGTTCACCCCAACATTACCCACTTGTCCGACTGTTGCTGAGCAGTTTTTGGATATCAAACGGACCTCCCCAGACGGTAATTTTAATGTGGCCGATTTACCCTCTTTTGCAATCAGTTTCGCTACAGCACCCGCTGCTCTAGCTAATTGTCCACCCTTTCCAAGTGTGATTTCTATGTTATGTATGGCCGTGCCTAAGGGCATATCGGTTGAAGTAGATTCTTCTTTTTGATCAATCAAAACCCCTTCCCAAACTGTACAAGCTTCTTCCAAAGCATACGGCTTTCTGGATGTATATAATGATATCTAGACAGATGGATCTTATATGAATCGTATGATGAAGTACCACATGAGTGGATATATTGGAATCCAAATCTGCCGAATCACTCATGTTATGATCTTCTACATCCTAGGTCTCCCCGTTCCATCATCTGGCTTATGTTCTTCATGTAGCATTCAGACCGAATGACTCTATGAAATTACGTCGATATTTCCACATATTACGGGTAACGTAGGAGACATCTCTATTTTTCCCCGGGGGTAGAATTACCACTGCTTAGCTTTCAATTCGCCTCTGACCATCAAATGAAATGTGAATAACCCGTCCTCCTCTCTTTGAAACAAGGGGCGCTTCCGGTTCTGTCGGTGCTTCAAACAATTTTGTCTTCTCCATATTACCATATCTCTAGAGTCAATAATTTTATATGAGGAACTACTGAACTCAATCACTTGCTGCCGTTACTCTTCAGTTTTCTGTTGAGGTCTATCCCGTAGAGGTACTCAAATTGGATCAGTGATTGATTTCTAGGTTTCGTCGTAAACCTAATTGGTTACTTCCAATTACGTAAATCAATGGTTCAAACCGCACTCAAAGGTAGGGCATTTCCCATTGAGATAGGAACTTCTGTACCAGAAACAATGGTATCTCCAATTATAGCCCCTCTGGGATGTAAAATATATCTCTTCTCACCATCCCCATAGTGTATGAGACAAATGTATGCATTTCGGTTGGGGTCGTATTCTATGGTTACGATTCTACCAGATATGTCTTTTTCATTCCGTCGAAAATCTATTTTACGGTATAGACGCTTATGACCTCCCCCTCTATGCCTTGCGGTAATGATGCCTCTGGCATTACGACCTTTACCACAATGACGCTGTCCAGAGATCAAATTATTTCGTGAATTGGATTTCACTTGACTGTCTACGGCCCCATTGCGTGTGCTCGGAGTAGAAGTTTTGTATAAATGTATCGCCGTGTTATTAAGTATTTTTTTTTAAGTTCTTTTCTTTCTAAGAGGTGGAATAGAATAACCCGGTTGAAGCGTAATGATCATACGTTTGTAATGCATTGTATGTCCCATAGGTCCCATTCTTCTACCCTTTCCCGGGAGTCGATGACTATTCATAGCTATTACCTTGACACCAAAGAAGAGTTCGACCCAATGCTTTATTTCTGTCCTAGTTGATCCTGATTCGACATTAGAAGTATATTGATTGTTCCCCAATAACCGAATACTTTTGTCTGTAAATACTGCATATTTGATTCCATCCATAAATCCATTTTCTTCCCTATGAGTTCCAGTATTGATAAGAATTCTAGTTCTTACTGTTCATATGTTATGGTATGAATATACCATACCAATTCGTTATGTATGGATGATGAGATTCCATTGATACAGAGCCAATTCCAATAGACTTATTGAACGTTCCCATTGGCGTGCATCCAGCAGGAATTGAACCTACGAATTTGCCAATTATGAGTTGGGCGCTTTAACCATTCAGCCATGGATGCTTAACAGGGATCATCGTACATCGTGAATAACCAAATTCCAATTGAAATGAAATCTTTAGGAGGAATCAATGAAACAGGAATCAATGAAACGACATCAATTCAAATCCTGGATCTTCGAATTGAGAGAGATATTGAGAGAGATCAAGAATTCTCACTATTTCTTAGATTCATGGACCAAATTCGATTCAGTGGGATCTTTCACTCACATTTTTTTCCACCAAGAACGTTTTATGAAACTCTTTGACCCCCGAATTTGGAGTATCCTCCTTTCACGCGATTCACAGGGTTCAACAAGCAATCGATATTTCACGATCAAAGGTGTAGTACTGCTTGTAGTAGCGGTCCTTATATATCGTATTAACAATCGAAATATGGTCGAAAGAAAAAATCTCTATTTGATGGGGCTTCTTCCTATACCTATGAATTCCATTGGACCCAGAAATGATACATCGGAAGAATCTTTTTGGTCTTCCAATATTAATAGGTTGATTGTTTCGCTCCTCTATCTTCCAAAAGGGAAAAAGATCTCTGAGAGTTGTTTCATGGATCCGAAAGAGAGTACTTGGGTTCTCCCAATAACGAAAAAGTGTATCATGCCTGACTCTAACTGGGGTTCGCGGTGGTGGAGGAACCGGATCGGAAAAAGGTGGAATTCTAGTTGTAAGATATCTAAGGAAACCGTAGCTGGAATTGAGATCTCATTTAAAGAGAAAGATATCAAATATCTGGAGTTTCTTTTTGTATCCTATACGGATGATCCGATCCGCAAGGACCATGATTGGGAATTGTTTGATCGTCTTTCTCTGAGGAAGAAGCGAAACATAATCAACTTGAATTCGGGCCAGCTATTCGAAATCTTAGTGAAACACTGGATTTGTTATCTCATGTCTGCTTTTCGTGAAAAAAGACCAATTGAAGTGGAGGGTTTCTTCAAACAACAAGGAGCTGAGTCAACTATTCAATCAAATGAGATTGAACATGTTTCCCATCTCTTCTCGAGAAACAAGTGGGGTATTTCTTTGCAAAATTGTGCTCAATTTCATATGTGGCAATTCCGCCAAGATATCTTCGTTAGTTGGGGGAAGAATCTGCACGAGTCGGATTTTTTGAGGAACGTATCGAGAGAGAGTTGGATTTGGTTAGACAATGTGTGGTTGGTAAGCAAGGATCGGTTTTTTAGCAAGGTACGGAATGTATCGTCAAATATTCAATATGATTCCACAAGATCTATTTTCGTTCAAGTAACGAATTCTAGCCAATTGAAAGGATCTTCTGATCAATCCAGAGACCCTTTCGATTCGATTAGTAATGAGGATTCGGAATATCACACATTGATCAATCAAAGAGAGATTCAACAACTAAAAGAAAGATCGATTCTTTGGGATCCTTCCTTTCTTCAAACGGAACGAACAGAGAGAAAATCAGACCGATTCCCGAAATGCCTTTCTGGATATTCCTCAATGTCCCGGCTATTCACGGAACGTGAGAAGCAGATGAATAATCATCTGCTTCCGGAAGAAATCGAAGCAATTCTTGGGAATTCTACAAAATCAATTCGTTCCTTTTTCTCTGACAGATGGTCAGAACTTCATCTGGGTTCGAATCCTACTGAGAGGTCCACTAGAGATCATAAATTGTTGAAGAAAGAACAAGATGTTTCTTTTGTCCCTTCCAGACGATCGGAAAATAAAGAAATGGTTGATATATTCAAGATAATTACGTATTTACAAAATACCGTCTCAATTCATCCTATTTCATCAGATCCGGGATGTGATATGGTTCCGAAGGATGAACCGGATATGGCCAGTTCCAATAAGATTTCATTCTTGAACCAAAATCCATTTTTTTCTTTCTTTCATCTATTCCATGACCGAAACAGGGGGGGGTACACGTTACACCGCGATTTTGAATCAGAAGAGAGATTTCAAGAAATGGCAGATCTATTCACTCTATCAATAACCGAGCCGGATCTGGTGTATCATAAGGGATTTTCCTTTTCTATTGATTCCTACGGGTTGGATAAAAAAAAATTATTGAATGAGGTATTCAACTCCAGGGATGAATCGAAAAAGAAATCTTTCTTGGTTCTACCTCCTATTTTTTATGAAGAGAATGAATCTTTTTATCGAAGGATCAGAAAAAAATCGGTCCGGATCTCCTGCGGGAATGACTTGGAAGATCCAAAACCAAAAAGAGTGGTATTTGCTAGCAACAACATAATGGAGGCAGTCAATCAATATAGATTGATCCGAAATCTGATTCAAATCCAATATAGCACCTATGGGTACATAAGAAATGTATCGAATCGATTCTTTTATGGAATTCAAAGGGATCAAATAGGAAATGATACTCTGAATCATAGAACTATAATGAAATATACGATCAACCAACATTTATCGAATTTGAAAAAGAGTCAGAAGAAATGGTTCGATCCTCTTATTTCTCGAACCGAGAGATCCATGAATCGGGATCCTAATGCATATAGATACAAATGGCCCAACGGGAGCAATAATTTCCAGGAACATTTGGAACATTTCGTTTCTGAGCAGAAGAGCCGTTTTCAAGTAGTGTTCGGTCGATTACGTATTAATCAATATTCGATTGATTGGTCCGAGGTTATCGACAAACAAGATTTGTCCAAGTCACTTCTCTTTTTGTCCAAGTCACTTCTCTTTTTGTCTAAGTCACTTCCTTTTTTCTTTGTGAGTATCGGGAATATCCCCATTCATAGGTCCGAGATCCACATCTATGAATTGAAAGGGCCGAATGATCAACTCTGCAATCAGTTGTTAGAATCAATAGGTGTTCAAATCGTTCATTTGAATAAATTGAAACCCTTCTTATTGGATAATCGTGATACTTCCCAAAAATCGAAATTCTTGATCAATGGAGGAACAATATCACCGTTTTTATTCAATAAGATACCAAAGTGGATGATTGACTCATTTCATACTAGAAATAATCGCAGGAAAGACTTTGATAACACCGATTCCTATTTCTCAATGATATCCCACGATCGAGACAATTGGCTGAATCCCGTGAAACCATTTCATAGAAGTTCATTGATCTCTTCTTTTTATAAAGCAAATCGACTTCGATTCTTGAATAATCCACATCACTTCTGGTTCGATTGTAACAAAAGATTCCCTTTTTATGTGGAAAAGGCCCGTATCAATAATTATGATCTTACGTATGGACAATTCCTCAATATCTTGTTCATTCGCAACAACATTTTTTCTTTGTGCGTCGGTCCAAAAAAACATGTTTTTTTGGAGAGAGATACTATTTCATCAATCGAGTCACAGGTATCTAACATATTCATACCTAACGATTTTCCACAAAGTGGTGACGAAAGGTATAACTTGTACAAATCTTTCCATTTTCCAATTCGATCCGATCCATTCGTTCGTAGAGCTATTTACTCGATCCCAGACATTTCTGGAACACCTCTAACAGAGGGACAAATAGTCAATTTTGAAAGAACTTATTGTCAACCTCTTTCAGATATGAATCTCTCTGATTCAGAAGGGAAGAACTTGCATCAGTATCTCAATTTCAATTCAAACATGGGTTTGATTCACACTCCATGTTCTGAGAAATATTTACCATCCGAAAAGAGGAAAAAACAGAGTCTTTGTCTAAAGAAATGCGTTGAGAAATGGCAGATGTATAGAACCCTTCAACGAGATAGTGCTTTTTCAAATCTCTCAAAATGGAATCTGTTACAAACATATATGCCATGGTTCCTTACTTCGGCAGGGTGCAAATATCTAAATTTCACCCTTTTAGATACTTTTTCAGACCTATTGCCGATACTAAGTAGCAGTCAAAAATTTGTATCCGTTTTTCATGATATTATGCATGGATCAGATACATCATGGCCAATTCCTCAGAAAAAATTGTGGGCGATTCTTCCACAATGGAATCCGATAAGTGAGATTTCGAGTAAGTGTTTACATAATCTTCTTCTGTCCGAAGAAATGATTCATCGAAATAATGAGTCACCCGTTCCATTGATATGGATACATCTGAGATCACCAAATGCTCGGGAGTTCCTCTATTCAATCCTTTTCCTTCTTCTTGTTGCTGGATATCTCGTTCGTACACATCTTCTCTTTGTTTCCCGGGCCTCTAGTGAGTTACAGACAGAGTTCGAAAAGATCAAATCTTTGATGATTCCATCATACATGATTGAGTTGCGAAAACTTCTGGATAGGTATCCTACATCTGAACTGAACTCTTTCTGGTTAAAGAATCTCTTTCTAGTTGCTCTGGAACAATTAGGAGATTCTCTAGAAGAAATACGGGGTTCTGCTTCTGGTGGCAACATGCTATTGGGTGGTGGTCCCACTTATGGGGTCAAATCAATACGTTCTAAGAAGAAATATTTGAATATCAATCTCATCGATATCATAAGTATCATACCAAATCCCATCAATCGAATCACTTTTTCGAGAAATACGAGATATCTAAGTCGTACAAGTAAAGAGATCTATTCATTGATAAGAAAAAGAAAAAACGTGAACGTTGATTGGATTGATGATAAAATAGAATCCTGGGTCGCGAACAGTGATTCGATTGATGATGAAGAAAGAGAATTCTTGGTTCAGTTCTCCACCTTAACGACAAAAAAAAGGATTGATCAAATTCTATTGAGTCTGACTCATAGTGATCATTTATCAAAGAATGACTCTGGTTATCAAATGGTTGAACAACCGGGATCAATTTACTTACGATACTTAGTTGACATTCATAAAAAAGATCTAATGAATTATGAGTTCAATAGATCCTGTTTAGCAGAAAGACGGATATTCCTTGCTCATTATCAGACAATCACTTATTCACAAACCTCGTGTGGGGCTAATAGTTTTCATTTCCCATCTCATGGAAAACCCTTTTCGCTCCGCTTAGCCCTATCCCCGTCTAGGGGTATTTTAGTGATAGGTTCTATAGGAACTGGACGATCCTATTTGGTCAAATACCTAGCGACAAACTCTTATGTTCCTTTCATTACGGTATTTCCGAACAAGTTCCTGGATGACAAGCCTAAAGGTTATCTTATTGATGATATTGATGGTAGTGACAATATCGAGATTGATGCTAGTGACGATATCGATGATGACCTTGATACAGAGCTGCTAACTATGACGAATGCGCTAACTATGTATATGACGCCGAAAAAAGACCGATTTGATATCACCCTTCAATTCGAATTAGCAAAAGCAATGTCTCCTTGCATAATATGGATTCCAAACATTCATGATCTGTATGTGAATGAGTCGAATTACTTATCCCTCGGTCTATTAGTGAACTATCTCTCCAGGGATTGTGAAAGATGCTC
>JAJJMC010012784.1:0-12521 GCA_023531435.1 Papaver californicum
AAAATCACAAAAATATTCCTTTTGGTTAGTTGATCAAAGATATTAATCGCAGTATTTCCCCGCTCTCTGTGGGTTTGACCCGTACTGCCGTTGTCTACTAGTTAGACGCCGTGCGATTGCGGTTATTATATTGGGTAATCCCAAATCACATCAGCTAGTAAACTTGAATGAAACAAGTGCAACGCATTACAGAAACCAGAACAACAGACTTGATTTTCGGATTTCAAATAAGCAATTACACACTACATCAAACATTTCGAATATCAGATTCATTTATCGGATTACTCAACAACCGTCTCATATATGAAATCAATCCATTCATAACATGTTGAACTATTTAGTGCTCTGTGACAACATTTCACTACACTAACAACTGAGTGGTTCCCTTACTAAATTTCTCCGCAGTGACCTCATATAAAAAAAAATTAATATGTTCACAACATGTTCAGACTATAGAGTATAGAGTACTCAGCGATAAGGCTTCATATAATAATAGCTTATTCACTCCCTCACTAAATTACTATGTAACAACCTCATAGAAACGTTAATCAATCCATAGTCTCGACTATACAATACCCTGCGGTAGTGTAATAATATTGCTAGTTTATTAGTTATTAACCTGAAACCTGTACTAATCAAAGCTATATAATGTTTTGAAATAACAATATAGGATAATCTACTTTTCATTCAAAGAAAATTTCATATTTCTTCCTTTGTAATTTCTAGAAAGCATCAGTGTAACCTCCATGCAAACAATCCTATAATTAGGTGTATTAGATAAAGATATAACCGTGTAATTTAAGCACAAATCTTCAACACAAAATGGATGAATCACATATGAGGTACCAGGGATTCTTTATACCTTTCTTAACAGCAGGAGAAACTTGGAGCTTCCTATTGACTTAAAGTCTTGATTTGATCACATCCACAGCCATAGGATACACAAAAGCAGTTGAAATTGCCCATGTATTAAAATTCAAGTTAGAAAACTTTCTCAGAGTGAATGAATACAACAATTGTACTGCAAATTGTGGTGAAAACAGTGAAATATCAATAACCCCTTTATTGTAAAGCTAAACCTAGAAATACTGAAATTAGAGGGAAAATATACTTGAATCTTTCATTTTTATTCCTTGAATCACAGTGTGTGTGAGTGTGTGAAGAGACTGACAATTTATAAAAAAGGGTCGTGTTTGGCTCATGTAAAATCAATACTCCTCAATTTTTTATTTTTGAAATAGGTTAAAGTATCGAGAGTTAATAACTTGAAGAGAAAAGGAAAATGAAAGAACAAAATAGTTTTTTCTGGATGCAGCAGCATAATCGTGGAGGGAATGGAAGAAGACGACAGGGGGAATGAAGAAGAAGATGAAGGAATAATAGGCGAATTAGGAAGAAGATGAAGGAATAGTAGGCGAATTAGGAAGAAGATGAAGGAATTGAATAGACGCGTGTACAGTGGATAGCCATTCGATAAGGCTGAGGAGTGGAGACCTTTGGATTATATTTTTCATATCCCAATTTTTCAAGTCTCCCAAAATATCACCTATAGAGGATAGATTTTGGTCATACCTAATTTCTTCAAAAAAGTCTCCCAAAATCCCAATTAACAATAAGTTAATGATTTTGAAGTCTATATCTAATAACAAGGGTGTTCAAGTGACTCTTAACAAATCTTTATCAAATAACATGGTGTTTATAGAGAATTTAAAAGACTTGGAAAAATTCTCTATCCAATAACAAGAGAGTTTAGGAGACTCTCCCACAATCTTTATTGACTAACAACATATTTGAAAACTCTCTACAAATCCTCATAAATCTCATTTGACTACCCTCGTGATAATAATTACTTCGACAAACATCTTTATCTTTGTTCGAGTATTGAGTAGTCAATTGACATTCCAAGTATAGGCATCTTCATTTCAATTGTTATCAAGATGTTCGCTAGTCAAACTGAAATTCAAAAACATTTTCTCCTACCCAAAAGTGCATTCCGCTTTTAGGCAACTCAGGATCATCAGTAACTGCGGAAAGTATACCCTCTTAGTTGAATACATGGTATTCGTATATGAAAACAGCTGCAGTAGGGGAACATAAGTTGCAGACTTCGAAACTCATATTAGGATCTGAAGTCCAAACAAGATTTAAAGAACTCTTTTCCTCTCTTTTTTGAAGTGAGTTTTAAAGAATGAAATGGCCATCGAAGAGCAGAATAAGAATCATAGTTTATGGCATTCTGATTAGCAACATGCACCGATACATCGTTGATCATTTACACATTTGTATTGATTTTGGGATGAAACCCCACCCTTTTTTACCCCTCCAAAGGATCAATAAAAAAATGACAGGCAATTTGGTACTACCAACGATGCATTTTTCCTTTGACATGAATTGCAGATTTGCCAGATATTGTTATAGAGGAACATCAGTAGGGTAGTCCTGTGGATGCTTCATGACTACATCACGCAGAAACTTCTCTTGCTCACACAGATTGGACGGTGGCTGATCATATACATCTGTGAAAAGTTCTGCAAGTGCAGGTTTTTTAAGTCTCTCTGCAACTTGAACTGCATCCAGAACCTGTTCAAAGCAACCATTAAAAAACCCCAAATTGTAGGTATGCAGTTCAAAACAAACGAACTTCACAAACGAACAATTTATAAGAAAATTTTGCATCCATATAGTATGTCCTTTGTCCTCACAGCATGCGGCCTAAAAGGTCTCATGAAGACGAGTCAAGGGGCTTGCATCAAAAAAAAAGAAAGAGATTATTTACCTGCTTTCTGACTTCAATTCGGAGCTGTGATTCATCTTCATCACTCCACCAACCATTCAGTTTAACCCATTTCCTGTATCTAGCGATAGGATCTCGTACCATTCTCCACTGTTCAATTTCACTAACTGGACGGTATTTGGTAGAATCATCTGATGTCGAGTGGTGCCCTACTCGATATGTAAGTGCCTGTCAACGTTCAACAGACATCAACAAATAGTAACATTTTATACTTCCCAAATATCTTCTTTGATGAAACGTCCCTAGTACCTCAATTAGGATGGGCCTGTGTTCCCTTATTGCCATTTCACGAGCTGCATGGACTGCACTGTACACTGCAAGAGTGTCATTTCCATCCACACGAATGCTGCGAATTCCATAAGCTTGACCTTTCACAACTATACCATCACCTACATGCAAACTTCGTATTAGTATTCTACTGCTAGAAAAAAGTGCCAATAGAAATCCAACAATCATTGGCTTTTCCTATTTTTGAACTTCGCTTTTGGCCAAAGAAGTACATTATCTACTTAAACTGGAGAATATATACATATATGTTGACAATAGGGTCAGGAAGTACTTCGAAACTGTTGCGATGTAGGGGTGCTAATGGCCCATCCATTGTTACGACAAATAAAAACAACGGGGGTCTCCATAACAGCTGCAAAATTCAAGGCAGCATGGAAATCTCCCTGAAAAGATTTTGAAAGAGATATTAAGGTACAACCCAAGTATCAAAAGTTGGGGTTATGCTCTCCTCTTGTCTGGAAAAGCTAATAATCTAGTTATCATCAAAACCAATCTGTAATATGTGTGTGTGAAATATACCTCGCTTGTGCCGCCATCACCGAAATAAGTGACTGCACATGCATCCTTCTTATCCATTTTCAGGGAATAAGCAGCACCTACCGCTTGAGGAAGCTGCGTACTGGCAAACACAACAGGATGGTTTGTAAGATTTCAAGTCAAGAGAATGATTAGAAACTTATTATAATAGACCAAAATGAGCTACTTACGCAATTGTTGATGACACTGTTACATAATTGTGCTTTTTTGACCCATAATGGATTGGCATTTGTCGTCCTTTCCCATAATCAGCACTATTTCCAAAGCACTGGTTTGCAAACTCTTGAATGGTAAAATCACGCCATAACAATACTCCAGGTTCCCTATACTGCAACCGTTTCAATAATACCTCATGAGATAACACGTTTTTCAAAACCTATGCCATGTGTATTTGAGTGGTAATGAAGACAGATGTCAAAGTAAACCATAAATTAAAAGAATTTAAGTAACCTGAGGGAAGATAATATCATTTGGAGTTAGGGCAGCAGCTGATGCAATGTTGATTGCCTCTTCTCCATTTGTGGTAAGGTAGAAGGAAATCCTTCCTTGCCTTTGTGCCTCGTAAAATATGGTGTCCATAACTTGAAGAGTAACCATATAATTGTACATTTTTACAGCAACTTCTTTGCTTATCTGATTATCGTGTAGTGAAACCAAGAAATGCTTAGTTAACTAGTAGATAAATTAAGTAAAAAATTAGTACTTTGGTAGGATGGGTAGCTCGTAAAAAATTTAGTAAACGATTCCAAGGTTTGAGAATTGGTTGTGAGAGAAAGTAACGGTATATTACACAGTCTAAGGGTGGGTGAACCACATTTATCTAGCAAATTTGAAGTATGTAAACAAAGAGATGATTATTAGACAATGTGCAATAAAAAAAAAAGGTGGAGGAGATTGAATACATTTTGGTAATGACTGCCGATAATTGTCTTTCCATTGTCATCAAGAACTCGATAGCAGTGTGTCCGCTTTTCAGGGGACTCTGGTATGAATCTCATGTGGGAAGTGAATGTAACCCGTCCACCAGGAAAGTCCAAGGCCTGCAAGATACAAATTGCACTCGAGAAAAACACCTCCGATTAAGTCTTATGTTTAAGAAGATTAAAACATTTCTTGCTTTTTGTTTAAATGCAGAACACTAGAAAGTAGTCAGTGATGATGTCCTAGATTGCGAGTAGTCAGTGATGAGATTGCTTACATATCTCGTTTTAAGGATTACAAATTTGTTGGAATCATCGTACACTAAAAAGACTCGACGAAACTAGAACCTCTAGTCTAAGTTAAAAACCGTGACATTCCAAGTGAAGGGTTTTCCTTTTTAACACTATATCCAGCACTCACTTTTTTCGTTTCTCTTTTCCTCTTTTGATGCGATTCTTGTCATTTCATTGGTTTTCAATGTGCATGTCCCAGTGATCACATGTGAAAGCCTAACCAGTGCAAAGAGCCATATACTGTATGTTGATTCATGGGGTGACTTGCCGTACCAAAATCAAAATAATGACTGATATTTTAACATGTAGAATAGATCATCATCTCCCAAACAAAAACAGTTTAATTAAGACTTTTTCGAAATTCCGAATGACTTTCCGAGGTTGATTTTTGATTCGCAATTGGCCTCATACTGATACAGGAACACTAATACTAAATTCTAAAAATGAACTATGATTCCCCGTATCGATAGGTAATCTGTGGATATCACTAACTCTTTAATTTAATTTTCTATAAACAGAAATAAAGACTGCAGTAGAAATTTGGTGAGGAAGACAAATTTCGTGGTCATTAAAATAATCCAAAATTTTCACTTCAACAATTCTTTAAATTTTTGTCAAAAAGATTAAAGAATGATGACCCTGAAATTAATTTCTCACCAAATTCCAAAGCCATAGTAAAAATTACTAAAATAAGAAAAATTATGAAAAATTACCTGATCATCATCAGTAGTATCATACCCAAAACTGATATCTTTTTCTGCTTTAGTTGACTCAAACCTACGGATTGTGTTGAGAAGACTGCATGCTAATGATGAACTTTTGAGAATACCTATATTTCTGTGAAGATGATCAGTAATTTTTCTTGATGTTCTTGCCATTAACCAAAAAGCCATCTTTTTTTCTAAGAGTTTTTCTTTAAATTTTGAGGTTGGGATAAGAAAGAAAAGAGAGACAATTCTTCACGTAATTTACAAGGAGAGAGTGATAAATATATAGATAGCAAGAGCAAGTAGATATAGAAAAGAGTGGTTGAGTAAAAATTGATTTAGGAAATCCAACATTTAAGAAGTGTGTTCACTTCAGACTTTTAGCTGGGAGTTCAGGAAGATACTAAGTTTGTGGCGCTTTTCGACTGCGGGGTCCACAGTTTGAACTGACATGTCAACATCAGCATGAAGTGCCCATCGGCCATCCCCACCCGTAACTATCCACTTTTATTAATGAAAAAGTACACCGAAATAGAGGGAGATGGATATCTCATTTAAAGTCTCTTCATGTGTATCCTGGGGATTGCTTGATTGGTTTTTGATATATCTTTAAAATTCTACTGGAATGTCCTAGCTTAAGGCGAAAACTACCACCCAACCCTGTAAATTATGAATTTTACACCAGGAAATCCATAAAATGGATCCTTCAATATTTTTTATTTTTTATTTAAAACAGAAAAAATTCATTGAATGAAAACTAATTGTTTACAAAAGAAGAGTCATCTAGCAATTGCAAACTGATATTACTGGGGATGGAATTAAACTATTCCTTATTTATTCTCTCTATTATAGCCTGTTTTGAAAGTAAATCAGCAAGAACATAATAACATGACCAAGAGTTACTCTCTAAAGACTAGCCTAATATCATTAACCAAATTGTGAAGTCTCCAATCAAGATTTAGAGTTTCAGGGTTTACAGTCTGCACCTCCAAACTTGAATCTAGTTCAAAATGTATTTTATCCAGACCAAGTCTTTTCCCAGCTAACTCCCTCCCACATCCTTAAGCATTCTGCTTGCTCTGAACTCCAAGCTTGGTTCAGGTTGCATTTTTCTCCCCTAGATGTCCCTGTAAAATTACGAATCATTAGGCCAATACCACCACCTGACTTAGAAAAAGCATGAAAAGATCCATCAACATTAATAGTTAAGGTTCCAACATGTGGGGAAATCCAATGAATATTTCTTCTATCTTGTCTTAGCACTCTTCTAAGAATGGGAGTTGATCTACTATTTTGTTCTTCAATGTTCTTGTGACATAAGAATATAATCTTTTCCGAAGTAGAGTGATTGCCTTTAAAAACTTTTTCACATCTTTCAATCCATATGCACCCAGCTACACAAATCAGTTTATGTAATCTGATTTTTTTAAGATCATTGAACCATCTACAAATCCAAGTATCTAAGTTCATATAACTAATTGTAGAAACACCAATGATTGAGTTCCAAACATACCCTGACATTGGGCACTCCATGACAAGATGAGTAGTTAGTGTCAGTGCAATTGCCACAGAAAGGACAGATTGGATCCATGTTACCAACTACATCTGCAATTTTATCTCTTGTAGAAAGAATGCACGAGATACATTTCCATAGGAAATGCTGAATTCTCGGGAGAACTGGCGGTTTCCATAGCCTTTTATAGATCTGATTCAACCTTACTCCCACTGAAGTGTGTTGATGAGATTCTGCATACATCTTCTTATAACAAGACTTAACTGAAATTTTTTTATTTTTCTCAAGAGTCCAGATTAGTTTATCCTCATGAGCCTCATGAATAGAGAGGTTGCATATGTGCGCCACAGTGCCAGGTTCAAATAAATCTTAAATAAGAGTCATATTCCAACTAGAAATATTTGGAATGAAAAGATGATTGATATGAGTGAACTGCAGATGATTAGTAACCCCTTGTTTAGGTGATGGAAGAGTAGGCAGTTCTGGTATCCAGCGATGTTTCCAAATCAGGATCAGATCCCCATTCCCTAAACACCAGCAACTATGTTTCTGTATGAATTCAAACTGTGAGCTTATGCTTCTCCACGACCAAGTAGTGTTGCTCTTATTTTTAAGATGAAATATTTCTCCATCTGGAAAGTACTTAGCTGACATGGATCTTCCCCAAATAGAAGATGAATCTGAGACAAGCCTCCAAGTAGATTTAGCTAGAAGAGCCTTGTTGAGATGTTGAGATCTCTAAAACCCAAGCCACCTTCCTATTTCGGCTTACATACTTTCTTTGAGGTTACCATATGCTTGTTTTTGTTATTAGCCGTGTTCCTCTAAAAAGCTTGTTGAGCAGAATTAAGCTTGGAGATAATAGAATTTGGCAGTTTAAAGCTAGACATGTAATAGATAGGTATGACATTAGTGACATTTTTAAGCATCACTAATCTTGCAGCTTGTGACATGTTAATGCCCCTCCATTTAGCAAACCTGTTGTCCATCTTTCTTTGAGAACATAAAATAGAATTTGTTTTGCCTTCCAACAAAAAAAGGAAGAACAAAAATATTTCTCATTAATATTTAACTGTCGTACCTGAAGAATTCCACTTATATCTTGGCAATTTGATGGATCCATATTCTTAATAAAGTAAACAGACGATTTAGAAAAGTTGATTAGTTGACCAGAGAAGACACTAAAATTCTTGATGACTTGAAGAAGAGTATTTGTTTGAGAGAGATTTGCTTTGAAGAAGAGAAGACAGACGTCTGCAAATAGAAGGTGATTTATCTTTGGTGCAGACCTTGATATTTTTAATACCCGTAAGTTGTCTTGTTGCCTCAGAATGAGTTAACAATTTAGAAAATGATTCCATTGCTAGCATAAAAAGATACGGAGAGAGAGGGTCTTCTTGGCGAATACCTCTAGTAGGTTTGAATGGTGCAACAGGAGAGTCATTGTGCATGATTTCAATTTGAGTTGTACTTATACACTGAAAAATGAGCTGGTAAAATTTATCCCCAAAACCCAACTTCTTCAATATTTCGATCAAGAAACTTCATTCTAATCTGTCGAAAGCTTTCGACATATCCATTTTCAATGCAAAATAGCCACAAGTACCTTCTTTTGTTTTCATGGCTTGAACAATCTCTTGAATTAAGCTGTCATTCTCACTGATTAATTTACCAGGCACATAGTTTGTTTACATAACAGAGATTATATTGTTGATGCTCTTTTTCATTCGAAGAGCAATAATTTTTTATATAATTGTATTGCAAAGAGCAATCGGCATGAAGTCTTCCGGTCTGTGAGGTGTTTGAGACTTTGGTATTAAACTAACTCTTGTGTTGTTCAGCTGTTTGAGAAGAAATCCTGAATGAAAAAAAGTTCTAATAATCTTACAGACATCATCTTTCACAATCTGCCATTGTGACTGGTAAAACCCTAGAGGGAAGCCATCCGACCCAGGGATTGTCCAAGGATCCATGGTCATTAATGCATTGTATATTTTCTGTTCAGTTGGTATGGATATAATCTCTTGATTCTCTTCTTCAGTAATGATGGAAGGAATGTGCTGAAGGAAATGGTAGATGTCTGCTGGAGAAGAAGTAGTCATAATTCTTTGAAAATGAGACCGTAATAAATGTTCCAAAGAGTCTCTGCTTTGGCACCATGATCCATCAGGGGAAAGAAGAGAATCAATTCTATTACGAGCTTTTCGCCTGTTAGCTCTAAGTATGAAAACATTTAGAGTTCCTATCCATATCATTATAAAAATGATCCCTAGCCTTTTTCCTGTAAGAAAAAACTTGAATATCATTTAACTTACTGATATCCACCTCAATTTTAAAAACTGCATTGGTGTTGGTTCCATCCACATATGAAGCTTGAAGATAAGATAACTCATTTTGTAATTTAGAGATTTACTTTGTATGTTTCCAAAACAACTCTTCCTCCATTTAGCAAGGTAGTGTCTTGTGATAGACAGTTTCTTAGAAATAATATAAGATGAAGAGCCAGAGAAGTTAGTAGACCAAGCATGCAATATTTCATCAGAGCAAGAATTATTATGTAACCAATGTTCAAAAAAAATTTCAACTTTTACCTGTAACGTGATTAGAATTATAAAGATTGAGGAGAATAGGAGAATAGCCTGAGCCATTTTGAACTAGATGCGAAAGAGTAGCATCAGGAAAGGATATAGACCATTCACTATTGATTAACGCACGGTCTAGTCTAGATTTGAAAATGTCTGTTCCATAACTATTACTAGTCCAGGTATATGGGTTTCCATTGAAACCCATATCAGATAAGTCTGACTCCCTAATAATGTTCAAGACATCAGAATGAGTGGTGGGAACCAAATGTGAATTTCTATCTTCAGAATAGAAAGTAATATTTAAGTCCCCTATTAGTACCCATGGTACTTTTACAGATTGACTTAAACTTTTATTATATGACCATTGGCTAGATTGATCATTCATATAGGGGGTACCATAAACACATGAAAGGAACCATTCTCCTTGTGCATGATCATTTGTAACTATGGCATGAATCATTTTCTCAGATTTGTGGATAATATCAACCAAAAAACCATCCATCCAAAGAAGAATAAGTCCCCCTGCAATACCAACTTATGAGACAAAATATCTATTAGGCATGCCTAGAAAATTGGTAAGCTTTAGGATCCTGTTATCTTTTATCTTAGTCTCTGAGATAAAGATGATATCATGTGAGTGTTGATTGTTTAACAAACCTAAATGGTCTCTAGTAGCTTTACCCAGAAAACCTTGGTAATTCCAACTTATAAGCTTCATGTTTAGTCTAGAGCAAAAGGTGTTTTCTAAAATACAAGAGAAATAGCAATAGCTGAAGAAGGTGTGAGCAAAAAAATATCAAGTACGAAAAATATCAAAGATACAATAAAATAGAGAACCTACATAGATTTTAAAAGATTTTTGTGATTACCTGAACAATATCTCCTAAATAAACATTTGTGGGCGTTGAAAATATAGCTCATGAATCAGTTAAATCCATATTCGTGCTTATTTGATTGTTCACGCTAGTGACCTTCCATCTCCAGGGTAGTAGAGGAATTTACATGTAAGCCATGAGGGTTCATAGAAGGGCTTTGGTACAGATTGAAGTTTCTTATTCTTCACTTTTAACACCATGTAGTCAAATGCTTTATAATTTTTGACTTTATAGGTTGATTAGTAGTTAAACTCTAAGCACAAGGTCCACTTTCTAGTGTTATTTCTATACACAGTTTTTCCACAGAATCCTTCTGCAAGGTCTCACGTTTTCTACTTGTGCGGGAGTTATTCATCAATTACAGATATCCTAACTCTATACTAGCAATAGATCAATCAAGAAACTGACTTAGTTGGCCACCTAGAATAATTAATTAATCAATCATAAATATTCCTTATAGTAGAAACAAACAATAATCATGTGAAGAACTCAAAATAGACTCATATATTAAATCAAATCATGTTTAAAACTTAGAATTCATCATCAATCAATTAAGTGTTTTGCCAATCATGGATGTAGAAGCACCCGTGTTATACATAAGAGTAAAGAAAATTCGTTACGGTGATGGAACCGCTCTGAAACCCTAGCTCTTGCTCCTTGTGATGTTGGTCTCCTCCAAGACTTGCAAAGTAGTGTAAAAAGGTTTCTCCATTGGATTATGGAAGTTTTCTTATTTAGTGCTCATCAAATATAGGTGTTAGTGTGCTAATGGGACCATGTTAACTTGATTTAGAAGTCAAAAACATATCATAGAAGTGGCCCCCATCGTGTCACAATCGGCCAATACAGACCCCTCATAAACACCGATTGTAATGCCTCAAAAATAAGAGTTTTTTGTATAAAATATCACCTACAGTCAATGGATAGAATCCTCCATAAGTGTCGGTTATAAAAGTCTAAAAATGGAGTTTTTCTATATAAAATATCATCCAGAATCGGTTGATATGAACCACTTGTATCCACCGATTCTGGGCACATCTTTTTCTCCTATTATTTTTCTCATAACATTCTCATACAAACTCGGAATAACCTCATTCTTATTTCGTTGGATTCATGTTTCAATTTTCTTCAAGATGGTGATAAGAAATTTTGGATTTGAATGAGTTGAACTTGGTATTTTGCCCCTTTACACTTATAGAACTTGAATTCCGTGTTCATTTCATGTCGCAATGAACCCCTTTCTTCTTCTTTGGCTTTGGACACTTGAATACTTGAAGTACTTCACTTCTTAGCTCTTTTGTAGCTAGTTTCACTCTTATTGGGATGATTCACCTATTAGAAACAAATAAAACAAAACAAGAGTGAATAACAAGTAATATACAAGAATTATAGAAAATACTAGTATGGATTTGCCACTAAAATCATGTAAATTATGCACATATCACAAACTTGGTACCTCTTAATGTCTTTAGGTTTATATTTTTGTAGACATAGTTTTTCGAACTGTAAATGTTCTCTACCTCAAAAACGATAAACCTATAATTATCCAATGTTTGAATTCATGTTTCGAAATTTGTCAAGTACAAGAAACTTCTTTTTTGCTATTCATCAATTAATTAAATCCATACGACATTGTCTCGGTAGATAGAATGGTAATGAGTAAATAGGATAGTCAGTCTTCACATACCTTTGTTGATGAAGTCCTCGTAAATGTCTTCGTTGTTCTTCAGTCTTCAGTCATCAAGGGTTATGCGGTAAATTCTGATACTCAACTACCATTATCTAATCCTAGTCCGAGATCGAGTTTACTAAACTATAAATCAAGATATAGTTTTGTTTATCTTAAATTGACAACAAGCTTGACATACAAAAACTTATGAGTTTGACCGAATAATGCTATAACAATTTTTATACACTTATTTAGGGTAACTTTCCTTTTTATCGTCATAATTTTAAAATCTTCATATTTGTAAGAGGAGGGGGTGTGTATATAAAAAAAAAAAAAAAA
>JAJJMC010012792.1:0-19274 GCA_023531435.1 Papaver californicum
ATGCATGGTATTTGGCGAAAGAGTAGCTAAGCACTTCTAAATGAGAAAAAGTGACTCCCAGGAATTACACAAACAGGATAACAGAATGATAAAAAGAAACATTGTCACCTTTCCAATATAGGAGGTTCACATTTCATTTCTTCTGTGATTGGAGGAATTAGAGAGTCTGGAACCCAATCTTCACAAAGTTCATCTACTTCCTACAAGAATATCAAACATATTTCAGTTTATTTGCTTATGACACCAGGGTTCCATATATTGCAAAAGGTAAATCTAGTCACTCATATGTAGGATAAAGGCCGAAGCCAGAATATAATAGTGTTCAGCAGGTGCAGGAGAAGTATTCAGGAACGGGAACAAAATTCAATAATTTACTGTAAGACCTTCACTTTAAACGGTGACCTACTCTGCTATTAAGATTATCTGAATGTTCCATGTCAAGAAGCTTCACATGGCAAAAGATCAATAAATAAGATGTGGCCCTGGTTACACGTTCAGGGAATCCAAATCTTTGGTATAGAAGAGCCAAAAAAGAAAATTCGACTGCTAGGAAAAAGGGACATCTTGTAGCAAAGCCATCACTTTATATTGTCCTACTCTTGTCCACCAAGTATAAAAACACAAATGACAAAGGACAAATAAGCAGCCAAACATATGATAAAGTCTAACAAAAAAGATAGCCGTTGCACTAACCCTCTCTGTTAGTGGCTTTTTAGGGGGCTTGTAACTCTTCTGGAGGAGTAAGACAACGACAGCGACCAATAGAACAAATTCTACGACATAATGGCCTTCATGCACAGAAAAAAAGCAACATCAAGAATAGATCTTATAACAAATAGCAATTCAAGAATAGTGTGTACCAAAAAGAGAAGGAAAAGAAGAGAAAAAAGGAAATATTCAAGTAGCAATAAATCTGATTGGCCTACCACCAATGGGAGTTCCAAAAACAACAGCTCCAGCAAAATCAGCATTTAGAGCCCCTGGAATCCAATCGAATGAATTTTTCATTACATCCATAAGCATAGATGCCATCACATAAAACAATTTGGTTGCATTCAAAGTCAGAATTCAGGTAGACAATGAAGGACGCTCATAGCTGAATTTGAGGAACCAGAGTTTGTCCACTCTTTTAATGAGGATCAATGAACCACCTCTGACAGTATTTGTGACCCTGGTAGAAATTGTAAAGCAAAATTCAGATTCAGTAAGTAAAGTTTCAGACACCCGAAAAAGCACCGAGTTTTGCAGCCTTTTTGCTCAACAGCAGAAAAAGAAAAGCATACATCAATGCATAATCAAAAGAATAGTCTGATAGTAATACATAAATAGGTAATGAAAACAATAATCAGAGATAAGGAAGAAAAGAAAGAAACGAGACACTAGAAATCTCATTCATGACTGAAACTGAAAGTTATCCACATCCAATTCAGCTGAGTTGAACATAACACATTATCCCTATCTAAAGGACAGAAATTTAAAATCTCTTTTCTATAGTCTCAAATAACCATGGTAGGGTTTTCAATCTGCTGAGCTATAATTGTTTCCAGGTTGAGGGCACCCACAGTTGAAGGTATCATCACCACTATTTGACCATTATATCATTCTCACAGCTCTAGGTGTAGTTTTACTTGATTAAAAAAAAAGGTGCATATCCTTAAACAACATTTTGGTCATTGATATGCCATTATTCAACAATGTTTTTTCTCTCCCAAATTCAATAAACCAACTGAGCATTCACCGAAACCCTATCGACATATGAATTTCTAAACATAACTCATATATAATATTTCAATGAACATGAAAAGAGGAATTATCAATATATGGGCAGTAAAACTGATAACAGAATTATATATGCATAGACATACAGAGGAAACATATCAAAGATAACAATATTTATCAAATAAAAAAGCATCAATTATGATAGGTACCTTGAGAAATTGATTCCCTTTTTCTACTGCTTTATTTCTTCAGAGAATAATGAAAATTTTCGGTGTGCTTGGGGGGGAAGATTAGGGTTATGTAAAAATGATGTTGATAGATCGGATCTGATCCCAACAACAGAAAAAAAAAAAAAACCTTTTATTTATTTTTTTGTAACCACAAAGAGAGAAACGAAGAAGATTCAAAGATTTTATGATTAGTTTATTAATATATCCCCTGCTCTAACATTATCCTTCTTGGACTCGGAAGTCGGAATCCTAGTTGTCACGTGCATACACTGTACGCACACAATTAGTTTTTTATTATTACACTACACTTACACTTGTGGCATGGTGTTGCATTGAAGATCGGATTCGGGTGCCATCCCGTGGTTAAGAGGGCGTTGGATACAAAATAATTTTTCGACTTAATTCCAAAAGTCAGAAATTTTTCCTGGTTAAGAGGTTCCAAACACAGCTACCGGGAGTCGGGGACTAAAAGTGGAACATTGAACAACGCTTGACTTCCAAATGGCTTTTTAATTCATCAGTGTACCCAAAAAAAAGAACAAGGAAAAAAATCATCACATAACTAAAAAAAGTGTACCTTGGTAAGTTTACAACCAGATTGGATTCCGGTACAGACGGCGACAACCTAAAAAATAGCCTTTGACACTATCCAGGAAGCCTACTACAGATTCATTACGTGCTAACACTGAAGATGATAAAAGAATAGCAAACAATGTAAAAAATAGAAGAACTTAGCAGTCGACCGATTCTGCTTATGTTCCACAAGTGTATTAGGGAAAGCGATCACTATTTAATGCGCGAAAAAACCTAATCCTTTCCCATACTATATCTTTCTTTCTTCACTTCAACAAACAGCAGCCCTGTAGAGTGTATAGATTGATCTCTCAAGGGTTCTGAGGTATAATGAAGGTATCTAAACTTCAACGGTCAACTTTTTCATTATACATTTTCCCATCCAGGAATGTTAGCTGTAGCCTCATTCACTCTTTTAACCAATGTCACCTGCAAATTACCAAAAAGAGAATGTCAAGCCTAAAAAGAGGAGAACTTAAAAGGTTAAGGATAGAAGGAGTATTTTTATAAATCACTACTACATTAAGTTATCGGTAACTGCAATCATAAAAGCCAAGAGAGATGGGCATAATTTATTTGTCGGGTCCCGGGGATAATATTTTTTTCATCGTGATTGAATTATAGGTAAGGCATTACTTTTCTTGGATGACCTAGGTGCAGTAATCACTTTTAGTAGATGCTACAAAGCTTATCAAACTACGGTCTGCAAATCCCAAATCAACTGTCTTAGAGGCTGGAACAAAAGGCTAGTTTTGCATTCCTGTAAATTTTATTTCTGGTTCTCTTTGAAGCAACCTCTATCCTACATCAAAGTGGTGGTCATAAAACATCATTTTCTTTCTTTTCTTCTTTCACAAAGGAACAAACAAATTGATCAACATACATAACAAGTCATTGTGCCGACAACTGAAAACTTTGCTTCCTCCATGACTATAACCCTAATTTCTCCACCGTGATGTCAATAATAAGTATGCAGATGCTCTTTCGAGTACCTAGATAACCTATGAATATATAAGCTGCAGCATACAGGAAATAGGGTACATTTTGTTCCTTTACTTTGACTAGTAATTGCATTATCCTTTTCTTGTTTTGTTTTAAAACGACTTGCATGGATTTCGTCAACATTTGTCACATCATCATCTTGGTGGGTCTGGTAACTCTAATTATCCTTCATAAATCCACATGGTTCGTGATACACAAACCAATCACAGCACGTTAAACAGGTGTCTGATAAACTGCTTAAGCATCCGGCTTGGGTAGCTGACTAGTTGTTAGACCAGGACTGACCATCTTCCCACAACCATTAACTGGCTCAGCCAGTTGCCACCTCAAGACATAAGATTTAAGTTTCCCACTTATATCAATTATTCTATGCTCCAGGAGGGTCAGTGTTGCAAGACCACTTGACTATATGGAAGGAAATCTTATTCTAGTGTGTCACCCTCCTCAACTTCATGTTACATGTACTATCAAAAATGACTCCAAATCCAACGGACATGGTATTCACTTTTCTTAAAACCCCAAGTTCTCTAATGTGCGACTTTTGCCTCATTACCTATTTCATATCCCTTAGTTCACAACTTACTAAGACCTGAAACAATCCAACTCATAATGTTATGCAACATCAAAAGATAACTAACGGCTGCTGAGAAATCTGAGGTGGATGTATTTTGGGTACTTAAGTTTCATTCTCATGAAAAACCTCTATCATTTACTTCCATCATTAGAGACCCTTTATGTACAAGCATTAAACATTGCAAACGTACTTTCAGAATTTGAACAACTAAACCGTGCTCATGTGATGTTAAATTTGTTCATTCAATTGTGGTGCACATTATTTATCAATACTTGGTGATAAATAGTCTCACTTAATAAGCTCATATGCGCTTAAAGATGGACATCATTAATTCTTTGTTACAAACCAATTTGATGCCAGTATACTAAACTAAACAACTCGGTATGACTTGCGCATATAAAACCAGGGCTAAGTAGACCTAATACAGAACATACCACAAAGCTATGTTAGTTATGATCTAACAATACTCACACAAGCTGGTTGTCTCAAGGCTACAACAGCTCATGGTCAATCTACAGTTCCTATATGATGTAAAATCCAGATAAATGCAAACTTATTCCTTGAGGACGCAGACCTGCCTAAGGCTACAGAGCTACAGGATATTTCAAGACATGTCCTTCAAATTAGCAAATATGAAATCAATCAAGCGAAGAATAAAAATAATATTGTAGCATACCACACTTTCAGGAACTCCGGGTGGGGGCAAGGAGAGGTTTCTTGGTGGAGGACCGCGAAGATGTGATCTCTTATCAAAGCGCCAGTCCCCAACTTTCCCATATGTTAGTTCACCCTGAAAGACATCAAACTAAATTTACAACCATAGACCAGCAAACAATCTAAGCAACTTCTTCACATAAATAGGCTAACAAGATGAACTCAGAAATAAACGAGCTGCATAATAATTAATATTATTGTCATAATATTATTGCTCGATATGCATATAACCATTGTGATGGAAGAATAATATTTACCTTCAAAGAGTAGTCACATCCATAAGTATAGTGAATTATAAACTTGTTCCCAACCTCCAAATCCCACGGGGGCTGTAATTAACCACAACAACCTTTAAACAAAGAAGAGACGCACCAAGAAGAAAGAGAACGACATTTCTTTCTCAAAAACAAAATCCTAATGGAGAATCTTCTTCGTGTAACACCTGTAGCATAAAATCTTTTCGAAGAGTATGCTGGACATCGTGCAACGCCGATGCAACAGCATATGCATACCTTAATTCAACAACAACAACAAAAATTAAAGCAACAAGAAATGTATCAATGACACCAAAACAAGAAATATACAAGAACACAAACGTGATTAGATATATATTTTGATAAGTTCCTCACATTTCTAATACCCATCCGAAAGCCTTATCAGTCTCTGGATCATCTTTCATGCCTAGAGAGATATTCATCCATGTTGGTGCAATTTTCTCCAGAGTGGACTGATTACATGAAATTTAACTTCTCATGAGCAACAAAAGTCATGTGCAGATATAAAAGCCACCAAAATTAGTTATCACTTTAACAATCAAGAATATCTACAAAATTCAACCTCTCGGGAAGCCATGCATTTTGTTTAATGTTATTTCTAATACAGTTAAGAAAAACTTTACAGACGACGAAGTGGCTGACAGATTTCGATAATCAAACACCCAAGGAAACAATATGAATAATTACTGTATAACTGTTTGACGAAAAATCATGAACAGTGTTGTTCAAATGGGATATGGAGTAATGTCTAGTGTTGATAAGTTGAAGAAAGTCACGAAGGAACTACTGTGGGCATTATCACCTCAACTATTGGTTCGAAGCTAACTTCTTATTCCTTTTTTAAAAAAAATCACTTATTGACTATCATTATTCTTGAAAAGATGAATATAGAGTTTAACTAGTTCGCAAGTTGTGATGTGTTAATTTCCTTATAGTATTAAATCTCGTACTGAAAAAGACTAAATGGATATATAATTAACACATAATCATCAACTATTAATCATTCAGATAAAAGGATAACACAACTACACATGAAAAGCTAAAAGTTTCCATGCCAGTCTTTTCATGTAACATCTAAAGGGGTCAGACCTCACCGAAGCAAACCTGGTTATACACAGATAGGTGTTATAGAATTCCAAACGGAGTGCTGACGTATCAGAACAAGTTTATCAAGCTAACAAAGGAAGAAGAGAAACTACCTTCTTGATAATTACAGGAGAATTGCCAATGGGATCAACATTTGTCACGGGCCCCATGTTCTCGGGATAGAACTTTCTTATAACATTCTCATGTTCAGTAGGTTTGATATAGAAAAATGGGAATGCTGCCGGATATCCTCCACGTGCTAAGTTAGGCAGAGGATTTACAAAAACGTGATCAGGTTCCGCCATCAGGATGTATCTGAAATGATTATGTCAGTAAGCTTTTAGATTTTTTTCAGGGATAGAGGCAAACATAACATTATTTTTCATCAAGAAAGTCACTTCTCAATAAGCAAGAAAATAACATAAAACAAGAAAAAATTAACTCACTCTTCCTCAATTGTAGCTTTTTCTAGCCATTGCACAAATGCCCATGGCCTATTCAAGACAATGTAACCCTGGAATAACATGTAACATCATTTAAAGAAACTCAATTAACAAGCTAATAGTAATAATTGAAGATTTTTAACGCTACGTAGTAACAAAAAGCAGAAGGAGCAACATACACAACGAATATAATCCTCACCCTATCAAGTCCCTCAGGAAGAGGATCAACAACGAATGTGGGAATTTCCTCCATGAGATTGTCAGGATTCCCAGAATGTAAAACCCTAGTGAATCCTCCCATCTCTGACCCAGGCATTTCCTTCACTTTCTTATACCAATAATACATAATCCGACATTGCCATTTGCTGTAAGGTGCATCAGTAGCAGTAAGGGCAACATGGAATAGCATTTTCCCTTTTGTTTTAAAATCTTCAGGCATTTGATTAATCAGGTCGGACCTCGAAAATGAAGTATCTAAACTATCACCACCCCCAGTTCTATTGCTAATTATCATAGTTAATAAGTTATAAGTTACAAGAAATATTCCTAGAGCTAAAAGAACCAGAAGCAATGGTGATACCCGTCCATTTTTCCTCCCAATCATCTTGCTATCAATATTCCACTTAATTGACACTAATTTTCAGTTCTGCAAAGTAAACCTAAATCCTAAACTACTACTCTACAGATCTACAACCAAATTTTCTCCAATTCCTATACCTCTAACTAAACACTTTGTTTATACCAAATTTCAAACAGTTGACAGAATTCAACTAGAGTTTATAGATTCAACACAAACTAGGTCAACATAAACCCAAAAAATTAAGACCAAAATATTAGTTAATTAAAGCCAGAGGGAACACAATCCTGTTGTGAAACTGATTAGTTTCAGTAATTATGCAAAAGCATGAAAATTAAAGGTTGAAGTTTGGGATAATCAAAATTTGTCTAAAATGGGAATGAAAACAGGCGCCCATAAAACCAAATTGAGCGCCACCATATTAAAATGGATGAGAAGATATAAGAAAAACCCCAAAAAGAGAAACTGGATTATGAAGATAAAAATGAGGAAGATTTTGATTTTATGATCTTGAGAAATGTGGAGATACTGAGAAGTGTGTCAACGATTTTGGATCCAAATACAAATACAAAATACAACAAAGTGTTTACAGAGACTTGAAAGTGTAAAAAGAAAGTGAACTTCTTATTTTGTTTTTAGTCCGTCGTATAACACTAAAAGTGTCAAAATTCAACAATAAAAAATTTAATAAAATAAAAAATTTATAAAAACTTCATTTAAAATTAATTGTTTAAATTATCCAAACGTAATTTAAGAGAGAGAATATAATCGTCTCTCATTTATCATTTGGTACATTTTTTCTCCCTTCAACCTTCTCTAATTTTCACTCAAAAATCTAAATTTCATATCTGAAACCAATTTCAATTTCAATTCTCTATTCTTCTTACTTCACAAAGCTCATATCTTAAACCAATTTTACGAACTGAATAAACAGAAACCTAACCTAAAATAGAAACAAATCACTTAACAAAATCAAAAATAGTGAAGAAACAAGAGAAAAAGAAAGATGAAAAGATCGACAAAAAACTTAAGAAAACAGTGAAGAAACAAGAGAAAAAGAAAGATGAAAAGATCAACAAAAGCTTAAGAACACTGTCGAAGATTCTCCAAATGGTAAATCGAAGTTTCATTGTTCTTCAGTGATTATTTATGGTTGAAAATCAACATGCATCAATGATTTTTGGTTTCGCAATTTTGGTTTCATCAATGAATTTGCATAATTAGGTTTTATTTTTCTTATCATCCGTTTGTATCATAAACTAGGTTTAGGTTTCATCTGTTTTGAAATCACTGGTTTCATAATTAGGTTTCAATTACATTTGTTTTCGCCTTATTTATTCACGGTTCAATTATTTTTTGGCAATTATGTTCAGTTTTGGTTTCATCATTTTCACTGTATGGTTGAAATTAACTTTGTTGGTGTTTTTTTACTTAATGACTATTTTGATGGAACCGAAACTGGTTTCATCATTTTCACCATATGGTTGAAACCAACTATGTTGATGTTTTTTTACTTAATGGCTATTTTGAGGGAACCGAAATTTGTTTCATCATTTTCACCGTATGGTTGAAACCAACTCTATTGGTATTTTTTTACTTAATGACTATTTTGATGGAACCAAAATTAGTTTCATCATTTTCACCGTATGGTTGAAACCAACTTTGTTGGCGTTTTTTTACTTAATGGCTATTTTGATGGAACCGAAATTGATTTCATCATTTTCACTTATAGTTGGTACCAATTATGTTGGTGTTTTTTACTTAATGGCTATTTTGATGGAACCGAATTTGGTTTCATCATATTCACTTATAGTTGGGACCAATTCTGTTGGTGCTTATGGTTTACTTCTGGTTTAACAGCATGGAAAAAATAGTTAAAGAACTGTATAGGTGCTCATTGCATCATTTGTGTGCGGAGGCACCTATCATAAAAGCTTTGATACAAAAAAAAACACATGAAGGCCCTTGTTGCTTGTCCATTTTATCAGCATTCAAACAACATGTTGCAAAGCTCTCACTAGAGTCGGCAAGTCAATCAAAAGAATTCATTTTGAACACCCCTTTGTGTTGTCAGCAAGATGTGTAAGTGCTTTAAAAGAACTTGTTTTTAAAGATCTTCTCTTCACTCTCTTCATTTCACTCCTTTTTTGTTTTGTTCAATTTAAAGATCTTGTTTTGTTAATTTCAGGAATGATTGCGGCCTTTATGTTTGTTATTACATGAAAAGCCTCTTGAAAGAAAATTTTTCGTCTGAAGCGCATATATAACAAAAGGTGCAGAATATGAGGCCAAAGCTGGCCTGCAAGATCCTCCTTGAAAAAGGTGTAGACTATGAGGTCAAAGTTACAATTTAAAGTTGACAGTTTTAGTTTGCAATTAAAAAAATTATAGTTTTAGTTTTAGTTTAAAGTACTTATGTAATGATTTCAGTTCAGTTGGAATTGTTAGACATATTTGGTCTAAAATACTTGGAACTTTTATAAAAACGTCCCAGTTTGTATGTTTATAAATATCTCAGTTGATGGAACAAGAAAGTTGAAACCAAAAAGTGTTTCAACATAATGCAGAAAAGCTAAAACTTTTAGGCCTGAATACTTAGGATTAAACCTTAGGCATTGAACAAACATATCACAGACGTAAAAAAAAAAAAGTTTCATCATTTTTTTGGTTCCATCTTATTCCAGATGAAAAAAAATGATGGAACAAAAAAAAAGTTCCATCATATTAGAGATGAAAAAAAATACTGAAGCATGTGACAAACTGTGAAACCTATTTTGGTTCCAACAAATTGTAAAAGCCTACAACTCTGACAAACTTAATCTAAAATTAAACAAATATGAAACACCTGCAGCAAATTAACATGTTTAACTGTAAAAATGTAGAAAAAAGAATAAATTAAAACATATAGTAGTCTAAACGAAAACTGAAACTGAAATTCGACGAATTGTAATCGAAATGAGTTCAAATCTGACGCGCAGGGCATGCCATTCAAAACATGGCATCCACCACAAGTTCTCTTCTTCTTATTGGGAACTGAACCTGTATTAGGAATTTTCTTCTTCTTCCTTGGACGACCTGATTGTGGTAGAGCATCAGGACCAAGAACAACAAATTTTGGAGACACAATCGCAAGCTTTCAACTGTGGGGACAAGATTAATTGCTCTTGCATAGGATTCCCGGTAGAACTTTACTGTAAAGTAAAATTCAACATACTTATACGGATCTTCTTCATTCAGCATGATACAACGGATAGCATGGGCACAAGGGAAATCGTTGATGCGCCAGTGGTTGCAAGAACATGTTCTTCTTTACAAATTGATCATTTGTGTTAATGTTGAATGAACTTCAAACACATATTGCAACGACTTGGTGACACTGTATTCATAGCCATGCATCTTGTTGTTGTATACTGTAACCCTGTACATAAACCCTATGAACATCAAATTACGGAGAAATCAACATATAATATTAAAACCTTAGTCCAAAGAATTTCAAAGAACATGCATTACACAATCACTTGGTTTTGGCGACACCAGTACACAACTTAATTTGATTCCTCCTAGTCCATTAGTTGATTTAATTATGCTAACTAACCACTACAAGATACATCGATGCCAATTATTTTCAACCGTATTCCAAAGGAATAAAGCACTGCTAGCTCATATAAACTCACCCAACAACATATCATATGAAAGTATTAACTATTTAATACAATGACATAAGTTCATAATAAGATCATTTCATAATGGAAAATGACACTATTTACATTTCCAATTCGCAAATTGACATTTGCACACTTACTGATACTTTAATCTTCAAAACCAAATCAAAGTACCACATCTGCTACAAGATTCATCATTCATGTTACGATACATCCATACCCAAATGAACACTTACCTTATTTCACATATATCACTAAAAGAGAATAAGAAATATAAGCAAATATGCATGAAGTGTGATAACACATACCCACTGATTTATAAGAACCACTTGTTCAGTTGAGAAATGATTTTCCTCAAACAACTTCCAAATTGATGAACAACAAAGAAAATTTCCCTTACTCCGTTCATGAAACCAACCAGCAACAACTCGATAAATTCCTATCTCCATCTGCAAGTGATAAAATAGTAAAGTAGTTATAACGACCTAGAAATCAGAAATGTATATTCAAATGAAAAGGTCTGTAAGAACTAAGAAATAACACCTAATCTGAAAACATTATACTATAACTACTTTAGTTGTTTCTTAGGATCCAAAGTGTGTCCATATCTAATCTTATACCTAGAAGCTAATTCCGAATTTGAAAACATAAATAATCAACTAAATAGTGAAATTAGGAGCCTATTATTATTATTACCTCTTGAAATCGATTAAGATCTTGGGAATTTCTTTGGTCTTCTTCGTCCAAGTTTGAATTTAAGTTATTATTACTACACAAAAAATCTCTATTTGGAACAACATCATCATCAATACGATCAGGAAGAACAACATTGAGGAAGAGAGAACGAGGTTTATCGATCTGAAATGTCTCGATTTCAAAATTGATACCTGAAGCAGCAGAATCGAAAAAAAATATCTTATTTTTCTTCTTCTATTTGAACCGATTCGAAACCCTAGGTTCTATACCTCTTACTTTTGGTACGACAGAACATATATTGTTTCATGCATAACATTCTACTTGTTTATCCAAAAAACAGCTCCAATGGGTCAAAGATAAATTTTCCCGGTCCATGTGGATGGACAAGTCTGCTTCCATACAGTAGGAAAAAAACAAACGGGTCAGATTGAACCGAGAGGGCTACCTTGGTCGAGCGGTTTACATTCTCAACTTGATCCGCTCAGCCAAGGTTGTTCATCACGGTCTTAGTTGACTTGCCAACGACTAGTTTCCAACATCCATAAGACGGCTAGTCTATTTATCTCTTTATACACCACCCGTTTCAAACATTCAACCTACACCTAAATTTATTATTATGTACAAAAAAATTCTACTAAAAATTCTTCTAAATCTAGTTATACTTCTCTAAATTTCTCAATATAAATGTTTATATCTCAAGCCTTTACTAGGAAAGAAATAAATCAAAATATCCCACTTCAAAACCCAATGTTCCTCGACCGACGGGAGAATCAAGTTTGTATAATGAGAATAATGGAAAACTACTTTACAGTCGAGAATTAACAAAAGTGCAACTACAAAAACTCAGCGAGATAACTCTGTTTAAAGAATTGAGACGTTGCACTATGTAGATGCAAAAAAAATTCAAAACAAGATATTGTTTGTATTGGTGAAACGCTGATGGTATACTACACACGTTTCATTATGAAGACTTCGATATAGGTATACTAATATTTTGACTTTATGTTTATACTAGGTATCATTGGGGACTACAGCCCTCGCTCAACCTCCCAGATATTTTTTTATATGTGTTAATTTCTTGGCCCATATCAATATATTAATTTATTAGCAGCACCCAACATTGGGTATAAACTTTTCTTATTTGAGTATCAGACATATTGATTCGCCTTTCCCAAAAAAAATATATACAGATAGACTAACTAGAGAAAAAGAGGCGGAAAGAGGAAGAAGAATGAGCCATAAAAGTAAGGTATAGTTTAAAGTTTTTTTCTGATCTTTGCTAATATCTATATTATAAAGCTAACTCTCCCGACTATAGTACTTTGAAATACATTTATCTCGGATTGAAAGATTTGTGAAGAATTCAAAAGGTTAACAATCAATATTGATTAAATACTGGATTAAAATCACCAGAATTCACGTATGAATTGGTTCCATCTAAAACAATTGTGGTATTGATGTTAGTGGTGATGGTGAGAAGATTTTTCATGATGGTCGTAAAAGTGGTAAAGGGAACTATAAGAGAGAATGGTAGGGTAGATAGAACATATGAGAGGTCAAATAAAGTTCCAACAGTTTTTCCAGAAGAAAAATAAATAAATAAATAAATAAATAAAATTTTAGGGTTGTTTTTTTTTTTTTTTTTTTTTTTACGTACCAAATTATCAAACTATGTATACATTTTTTAACCTCATTAACACCTGTTGAACATGCATGCTTATTTGTAACACTTAGGATAAAAAGAATGGCTGGAATATCAAATTTGATGTTTCATAAGTACCAAGGTTAGGCATAACCAATTTTTATATTCTATAAGAATAACATGTGAATTAGTTCACTCCATCTTATATTACCATTAGTTAATTAAAAGCTAAATTGTTTTTGAACCATTAATCTAAGCACGTATGTATGTACATGCGCAAGACTTTAGTGAGATAAAAAACAAAACATTAAGGTAAACTATCGGATTACCCTTATATGGTACTTAAAAAGTTTATTTACATCACACCTGTTTGAAGCTTGATATAGGGGCTCCAATATCCTGGAGGGGCTCCAAGTGGAGGCGAGGTGACCCAATTTTACGTTAAGGGATGTCCTAGGGGTTGGTTAAATGTCGATTTTATTCTTATGCCAATTAAAACCTAAACACCCTTAACATTATTAATTTTCATAACTTTCAAAAATAAACCAAACAAAAACTCAACCGTAATCCATCGAAATTCATCGCCGATTCGCAAAATTCTTCGTCGATTAAACTCAACAATTCGTGATGAAGAAGCATACTAAAGGCGTTAAAGGTAGTAGTGATGGCAATCAACCCTGCTCCTTTCAACCTAATCAAGAGATTTAAGAAGAAATCGATAGTGAAAAGCAAAATCAATCACCGAAAAATCCAACAATGGTGTATCTAAGGTATTGAACAAAACCCATGTTATTCTTAGAACTTCTAATTGATTGATTCACATGTTTGATTGTGTTTTTGGTTTAAAAATATTGGACACAGTTGATATTACGGTTGGGTTCGTGTGAAAACCCAACCGTAATATATCATGTTCTTAATATTACGGTTGGGTTCGTGTGAAAACTCAACCGTAATATATCATGTTCTTCATATTACGGTTGGGTTTTTTCAATATCCAACCTTAAATCAAAGGGAAGAAGATGAAGAGTTAAGGATATTACGGTTGGGTTTCAAAATTGAACCCAACTGTAAAAAATTTGCGTCATTTTTTAAAAACAATTTACGAACAAAATTTTTGTTAGAGTCTTACGGTTTGGTTTTAAGAAAATCCCAACCGTAAATAAAGTGTGCACATCAGGCTACATGTATTTTACGGTTGGGTTTTTGTTAAAACCTAACCGTAAAATAGTGACAAAATTTTCAACTAAAAATTTACGGTTGGCTTTTGAGAAAAACCCAACCGTAAATAATCCTGTGTAGTCAATTTTTTTTTTTAGTTGAAGTTGAATTGCTTGGAAATTATCTAACTTGTATTGCTTGTGTGTTGTAGGAAGAATAAGAGGGGTAACAATTTAACACCAATTTCTCACACTCCAACCCCTCGCCACGGAAAGCATTTAGGGGTTCAGAAGAGAGGCGTGAGTAAGACTCATAATCCATCTTTTGAGGTAGGGGTGGTAGTGTTCCTCAAATTGCACAAGATGAATATAGTGTGTTCCAAGGCTTGGGTGATCTACCAACACCTAGAGGTTCTCTTGTGATTAGAGAACCACCACAAGAGCAACAACACGAGGAAGAAGAGAGGGACAGGTAACAACATGTCCCTCAAGGCAAAGGTAAAGAAATTCCCAAAGAAAAGGCAAAGAAAAGGGTTGCCAAAGAAATTCCCACAGAAAAGGCCGAACCTCAACTGTGGCCTAAGAGGAGGAATAAAGGACTTTGGGGTGAGGCCCCATACAAATCTGCAATATTATTTGGTTATCCCCATTCATGGGCTACCAAAGTTGCTGCGACCAAGGTATTAATCTAAAAACTTCTCTTGTTCTGTTAAATTTTTGTTTGTTAACTTTGTAAGTAAAACAAATTTATTTTTATTCTTTGTAGGATCATACACAGGCGATCAAGAAATTGGTTCGTCAAAGGGCTCAACATTGGCCCTTAACTGATGAATGTACGGCCGTACAAATTCTCGTAAATGGTACCGGGTTAGCTCCCGGAATTACCAATTCGATGTGGGAGTATGACAGTGTCGTCTGCGCAGCCTTCAGGGAACGTTATTGGCCTGAAACCGATACGTTTCATCTCCCATTCGGCGAGATGACAATAACGCCGGATGATGTCCAATCAATTCTTGGCCTGGAGGTGGATGGTAAATCAGTGTCTGAGGGTTCTAACAACAACATGTCATGGAGTGATCTTTATGCACTTGTGAAAGATACACTTGGATGGGAGAAGAGCGAAGCCGAATCTGAGTTTAAATTGGTCAGTGGAGATAAACCGGGGATACCAACGAAGAAAGGTCAATGCATGAGCAAGAAAATATTGTTGCGTTCACTAAGGGAGAAGTTTGGAGGAACCGTAAAGTTGGAAATGTCTGGGGTCGTCATAGATGACACCAGAGCTATTCGAACAGCCAGAGCGTATCTGCTATATATGCTCGGCACCATCTTCTTTGTTGACAACTCGGGAAACATGGTCAACGTTCACTATCTACAGTGGTTTCAGGGTGATCTCGGGATGACGCATCAGTACTCGTGGGGAACTGCCACCCTGGCTTACCTACTTGCTAACCTTCGAAAAGCTTCGAGGGTTAGGGGAACTGAGATTGCCGGGAATACCGGTCTGCTTCAGGTAATTTATTGTTTGAATTTCAATGTTTAACTTTAATTTATTTTTTTCACATTATCTGATATTAATATTTATTATCTTTATAGGCATAGGTATATGATCACTTTACCAGACTGGCTCCTCAAACGAGCGGTGATGGTACTGGACCTACGGGAAAGAAATTCATCTTCACCGGGACCCAGACAAAATATAAAGAAGTGCTCATAGCAAAGATGATAACTGAAATTGATGCTTTCACGGTTGAAGATGTTATTTTTGATCCTTATGTGAAGATTAGCATAGAGGGTGATGGACATGTTGAGGATTTACGTGAATTGTCGGACGTGGCAGGCTACAACGGCCCTTTGTACCATCCGTTTGGGTACGTGATGTCCAACCCCCGCCGAACTCTCCTCCAATATGGATATGTCCAAACAACGGTGACACACGAAATGTTTAAATTGTGTGTGAATGGGTCGATGATCGAAGGCCCAAACATCGTGCTAAACTACGAGCCAACGCCTTCGGTCGCGGTTTGGAATAACCGCAATGATCCGAAATACCAAGTCCAAAGGAATTAGTTAACTCCATCTCCGGGCACAAAAGAGGCTGCAGAAGATTACTTGGATTGGTATCGCCATTTTGGTCATCCAACTATCATCAACAATGGTCCTGAGACTATGCCAAACAACACAGAAGATGGTTTCTGGAAGAAGGCATATTTCAATTTGGTACATACATTATTTTTGTTATTAATGTTTTTAAGATTTATTACTAAACACTCATCCTACTTTTATTTTCATATGTGAATAGAAAAAGAAAGCCGTTGCATTGGCGGACTCTATAAATCCATGCCTAAGCATAATTGATGTGAGGACGCCTGACCAACTCCAAGCTTTGATTAGGGAGCTTCATCATGAAGTCGAGGATGTGCAGCGGACTTTAAAGAGGAGTAGACCCGCTACAAGAGGCGCTACAAGAGATGCGAGTACTACTAGAAGAGAGCCGCAAGCATCAGATGAAGAGACACATGATGAAGCCGAGGATGCGCAACGTGGTGCTCGTATTCGAGGCGGTCGTGCTGGTGCTCGTACTCGTGGCGGTGCTACTCATCGTAATCTTATGAGCAAAAAAACACCTCATCAAAGTATCGACCTACCCCTCCTCCTTCTCCCTAACTCTATGTCTATGGTTTTTTTTGTGTGAGTGAATTACTTGTACCTTTAATGTGAAGTTGGATTTGAAGTTTGAATTTAACTTGCACGTGAATTATAAAAATTAAACTTAAAATTTGTGTATTACCTGTTTTATTTCCAGTTATTTGAAGTTGGAAACCATGCAATGGGAAAAACAGGTCAAAATACCCCAAAAAATTAGTGTTACGGTTGGGTTTTAAGGCAAAACCCAACCGTAAAACTGGCAAAATGAAAAATGTTGAAGGTTTACGGTTGGGTCTCTAGCCAAAACCCAACCGTAAAACTGTCACATTTTCATACTACAGTTTTACGGTTGGGTTTTCAGCCAAAACCCAACCGTAAATTCTACTGGATAACTTAGAATTGGATTATCTAATTTGTGTGTTTTTCGTTTTTTCTTTGTTTAAATGACCCAATTTACCTTCATTCTAGTTAAAATGATTGAATAAGTTCAAAATTTTGATTTTGAAACCCGAATTTGACCTTAAAACTCAATGCTCCAAGGGATGAATTACGGTTGGGTTTTATGAGAAAACCCAACTGTAAGTTCAAGTTGAAATTGTAAACTTAATTTGGATTTTACGGTTGAGTTTAAGCCAAAACCCAACCGTACATAATCCCCTAGAAAGGAGAATGTTTTTTTGGATTTTACGGTTGGGTTAAAGCCTCAAACCCAACCGTAAAACTGGGAAAAAAATGGTGTTCATCATTGTTCTTTGATTTACGGTTGGGTTTTGTTGAAAACCCAACCGTAATTCTGGGCAAAAATGGTGTTCATCGGTGTTCTTCGTGTTACGGTTGGGTTCGACATGAAAACCCAACCGTAAATTTCTCTGAATAACAAAAATCAATCTTTCAAATCGTGATTTCATCAAATTTGAGCCATAAAAAGACCAAGAGTTTAAGCTAGAGGTATTCTCAATGCTACTGTGGTTGATTGAATCAAAATCTAGGGTTTAAAAAAAAACCACAAAATTTTCTTAAATTTCATCTAGTTTTTCTTCCCACCAAACACAAATTCAAAAAAAAAAAATTCAAATATTTTGATTAAGTAAAAGATTCTGCTTAGTTAATCATGATTAGCTTAATTTATTAATTAATTAATGTAATTAAGATTAACTAATCATGGTGGTTTAGGCATTGTGAAAATATTATGGATAAGAGGTTTTTGAGTTTTACTTTAAAATGTCTCTATTTCGTCTTATTAGAGAAGCCCCTCCAAGATTTTGGTATATCAGCCTTCACCCGTTTATCATGCATGCGTTTTGTGACACGTGAAACAAAATAATTCAAACTACATCGATTTTCTTGATGATGTACAATACACCAAATTTTAGAGACGAAATTATGATATGACATGATTGTATATGAATCTGTCCAACCTCTCATTTCCACTTTTGAGTTTTTTTAATAAATGATTAGCCATTAAAATATATCTATATTTGCTTACTGTTTTGATCAGTAAATGGGTCTTGCAGCATAGGTCGAGAGATACCGGTTCCCTATTTTCATCTGATCATTATTTTATTTTATCTTTTTTCTCTTTGAATATTAAAGTTCTCTCTAACTTAGTTTAAGGAAGACTTACATTGAACTTATCATTATTTTTTCTAGTAAATTTGTAGATAACTCAAAATTGCACGAATGGTAAAATAATAACTTTATCCTAGAGATATGACCAAAACCAAGAAATTATCAGAATCACTAAAGGAAAAAATATCCAAAAAAAAACTAATAAGAGTGGACAAAGAGGGTGATAAAGAGGTGACATAGTAGACAAAATAGAAAAAATAAAGAATAAGGAGAAGTGGCGCACATCATTGGAGTATGATGTGCACAAGAGAAAGAAAGAAGAGGATAGAAAGAAAGAGTAGGAGGGGAAAAGGAAGGCGCACAGCATTAGTGTATGATGTACGCATAAAGAAGGGAGAATAAAAAGAAGAATTGGGAAATGAGAATGGAAGGCGCACACGACGTACACTAATGTTTCGTGCACAAGGTAATGATAGGGGAAGACATCAACTAATAAAAACATGATTAGGTCAAGTTGTTATCAGTTGTAAGTGAATTGGTGTAAGTGCAGTAGTGGACGACTTTAAGGGGATTGATGCAAGTGTAGTACTCGTCCCTATTCGAGTATAAGTAAATTGTTACTATTCTTACTATACACTTATACAGTATAGTACTAATCCATGATACCATAAACTAAGTAATGAAATAATACAAGGAAAAAAAAAAA
>JAJJMC010012795.1:0-7500 GCA_023531435.1 Papaver californicum
CCTGATGTTGAGCTTTTCAATTTTTGCTAATAAATGATTAGCAACAAAAGGATTTTTTTTTAGTGAACGTGTCACAGCTAATTACTCCTATCTTTTTTTCTTTTGTAAAGACGAAGAAACATATTCTCGATTTTCTCTCCTATTTAGTACGTCGACGAAGAATCAAACTATCACTATATTTATTCCTTTTTCTACTTCTTCTTCCAAGCGCAGGATAACCCCAAGGGGTTGTGGGTTGTTTTCTACCAATTGGGGCCCGTCCTTCACCACCCCCATGGGGATGGTCTACAGGGTTCATAACTACCCCTCTTACTACAGGACGCTTACCTAGCCAACGCTTAGATCCGGCTCTACCCAAACTTTTCTGGTTCACCCCAACATTACCCACTTGTCCGACTGTTGCTGAGCAGTTTTTGGATATCAAACGGACCTCCCCAGACGGTAATTTTAATGTGGCCGATTTACCCTCTTTTGCAATCAGTTTCGCTACAGCACCCGCTGCTCTAGCTAATTGTCCACCCTTTCCAAGTGTGATTTCTATGTTATGTATGGCCGTGCCTAAGGGCATATCGGTTGAAGTAGATTCTTCTTTTTGATCAATCAAAACCCCTTCCCAAACTGTACAAGCTTCTTCCAAAGCATACGGCTTTCTGGATGTATATAATGATATCTAGACAGATGGATCTTATATGAATCGTATGATGAAGTACCACATGAGTGGATATATTGGAATCCAAATCTGCCGAATCACTCATGTTATGATCTTCTACATCCTAGGTCTCCCCGTTCCATCATCTGGCTTATGTTCTTCATGTAGCATTCAGACCGAATGACTCTATGAAATTACGTCGATATTTCCACATATTACGGGTAACGTAGGAGACATCTCTATTTTTCCCCGGGGGTAGAATTACCACTGCTTAGCTTTCAATTCGCCTCTGACCATCAAATGAAATGTGAATAACCCGTCCTCCTCTCTTTGAAACAAGGGGCGCTTCCGGTTCTGTCGGTGCTTCAAACAATTTTGTCTTCTCCATATTACCATATCTCTAGAGTCAATAATTTTATATGAGGAACTACTGAACTCAATCACTTGCTGCCGTTACTCTTCAGTTTTCTGTTGAGGTCTATCCCGTAGAGGTACTCAAATTGGATCAGTGATTGATTTCTAGGTTTCGTCGTAAACCTAATTGGTTACTTCCAATTACGTAAATCAATGGTTCAAACCGCACTCAAAGGTAGGGCATTTCCCATTGAGATAGGAACTTCTGTACCAGAAACAATGGTATCTCCAATTATAGCCCCTCTGGGATGTAAAATATATCTCTTCTCACCATCCCCATAGTGTATGAGACAAATGTATGCATTTCGGTTGGGGTCGTATTCTATGGTTACGATTCTACCAGATATGTCTTTTTCATTCCGTCGAAAATCTATTTTACGGTATAGACGCTTATGACCTCCCCCTCTATGCCTTGCGGTAATGATGCCTCTGGCATTACGACCTTTACCACAATGACGCTGTCCAGAGATCAAATTATTTCGTGAATTGGATTTCACTTGACTGTCTACGGCCCCATTGCGTGTGCTCGGAGTAGAAGTTTTGTATAAATGTATCGCCGTGTTATTAAGTATTTTTTTTTAAGTTCTTTTCTTTCTAAGAGGTGGAATAGAATAACCCGGTTGAAGCGTAATGATCATACGTTTGTAATGCATTGTATGTCCCATAGGTCCCATTCTTCTACCCTTTCCCGGGAGTCGATGACTATTCATAGCTATTACCTTGACACCAAAGAAGAGTTCGACCCAATGCTTTATTTCTGTCCTAGTTGATCCTGATTCGACATTAGAAGTATATTGATTGTTCCCCAATAACCGAATACTTTTGTCTGTAAATACTGCATATTTGATTCCATCCATAAATCCATTTTCTTCCCTATGAGTTCCAGTATTGATAAGAATTCTAGTTCTTACTGTTCATATGTTATGGTATGAATATACCATACCAATTCGTTATGTATGGATGATGAGATTCCATTGATACAGAGCCAATTCCAATAGACTTATTGAACGTTCCCATTGGCGTGCATCCAGCAGGAATTGAACCTACGAATTTGCCAATTATGAGTTGGGCGCTTTAACCATTCAGCCATGGATGCTTAACAGGGATCATCGTACATCGTGAATAACCAAATTCCAATTGAAATGAAATCTTTAGGAGGAATCAATGAAACAGGAATCAATGAAACGACATCAATTCAAATCCTGGATCTTCGAATTGAGAGAGATATTGAGAGAGATCAAGAATTCTCACTATTTCTTAGATTCATGGACCAAATTCGATTCAGTGGGATCTTTCACTCACATTTTTTTCCACCAAGAACGTTTTATGAAACTCTTTGACCCCCGAATTTGGAGTATCCTCCTTTCACGCGATTCACAGGGTTCAACAAGCAATCGATATTTCACGATCAAAGGTGTAGTACTGCTTGTAGTAGCGGTCCTTATATATCGTATTAACAATCGAAATATGGTCGAAAGAAAAAATCTCTATTTGATGGGGCTTCTTCCTATACCTATGAATTCCATTGGACCCAGAAATGATACATCGGAAGAATCTTTTTGGTCTTCCAATATTAATAGGTTGATTGTTTCGCTCCTCTATCTTCCAAAAGGGAAAAAGATCTCTGAGAGTTGTTTCATGGATCCGAAAGAGAGTACTTGGGTTCTCCCAATAACGAAAAAGTGTATCATGCCTGACTCTAACTGGGGTTCGCGGTGGTGGAGGAACCGGATCGGAAAAAGGTGGAATTCTAGTTGTAAGATATCTAAGGAAACCGTAGCTGGAATTGAGATCTCATTTAAAGAGAAAGATATCAAATATCTGGAGTTTCTTTTTGTATCCTATACGGATGATCCGATCCGCAAGGACCATGATTGGGAATTGTTTGATCGTCTTTCTCTGAGGAAGAAGCGAAACATAATCAACTTGAATTCGGGCCAGCTATTCGAAATCTTAGTGAAACACTGGATTTGTTATCTCATGTCTGCTTTTCGTGAAAAAAGACCAATTGAAGTGGAGGGTTTCTTCAAACAACAAGGAGCTGAGTCAACTATTCAATCAAATGAGATTGAACATGTTTCCCATCTCTTCTCGAGAAACAAGTGGGGTATTTCTTTGCAAAATTGTGCTCAATTTCATATGTGGCAATTCCGCCAAGATATCTTCGTTAGTTGGGGGAAGAATCTGCACGAGTCGGATTTTTTGAGGAACGTATCGAGAGAGAGTTGGATTTGGTTAGACAATGTGTGGTTGGTAAGCAAGGATCGGTTTTTTAGCAAGGTACGGAATGTATCGTCAAATATTCAATATGATTCCACAAGATCTATTTTCGTTCAAGTAACGAATTCTAGCCAATTGAAAGGATCTTCTGATCAATCCAGAGACCCTTTCGATTCGATTAGTAATGAGGATTCGGAATATCACACATTGATCAATCAAAGAGAGATTCAACAACTAAAAGAAAGATCGATTCTTTGGGATCCTTCCTTTCTTCAAACGGAACGAACAGAGAGAAAATCAGACCGATTCCCGAAATGCCTTTCTGGATATTCCTCAATGTCCCGGCTATTCACGGAACGTGAGAAGCAGATGAATAATCATCTGCTTCCGGAAGAAATCGAAGCAATTCTTGGGAATTCTACAAAATCAATTCGTTCCTTTTTCTCTGACAGATGGTCAGAACTTCATCTGGGTTCGAATCCTACTGAGAGGTCCACTAGAGATCATAAATTGTTGAAGAAAGAACAAGATGTTTCTTTTGTCCCTTCCAGACGATCGGAAAATAAAGAAATGGTTGATATATTCAAGATAATTACGTATTTACAAAATACCGTCTCAATTCATCCTATTTCATCAGATCCGGGATGTGATATGGTTCCGAAGGATGAACCGGATATGGCCAGTTCCAATAAGATTTCATTCTTGAACCAAAATCCATTTTTTTCTTTCTTTCATCTATTCCATGACCGAAACAGGGGGGGGTACACGTTACACCGCGATTTTGAATCAGAAGAGAGATTTCAAGAAATGGCAGATCTATTCACTCTATCAATAACCGAGCCGGATCTGGTGTATCATAAGGGATTTTCCTTTTCTATTGATTCCTACGGGTTGGATAAAAAAAAATTATTGAATGAGGTATTCAACTCCAGGGATGAATCGAAAAAGAAATCTTTCTTGGTTCTACCTCCTATTTTTTATGAAGAGAATGAATCTTTTTATCGAAGGATCAGAAAAAAATCGGTCCGGATCTCCTGCGGGAATGACTTGGAAGATCCAAAACCAAAAAGAGTGGTATTTGCTAGCAACAACATAATGGAGGCAGTCAATCAATATAGATTGATCCGAAATCTGATTCAAATCCAATATAGCACCTATGGGTACATAAGAAATGTATCGAATCGATTCTTTTATGGAATTCAAAGGGATCAAATAGGAAATGATACTCTGAATCATAGAACTATAATGAAATATACGATCAACCAACATTTATCGAATTTGAAAAAGAGTCAGAAGAAATGGTTCGATCCTCTTATTTCTCGAACCGAGAGATCCATGAATCGGGATCCTAATGCATATAGATACAAATGGCCCAACGGGAGCAATAATTTCCAGGAACATTTGGAACATTTCGTTTCTGAGCAGAAGAGCCGTTTTCAAGTAGTGTTCGGTCGATTACGTATTAATCAATATTCGATTGATTGGTCCGAGGTTATCGACAAACAAGATTTGTCCAAGTCACTTCTCTTTTTGTCCAAGTCACTTCTCTTTTTGTCTAAGTCACTTCCTTTTTTCTTTGTGAGTATCGGGAATATCCCCATTCATAGGTCCGAGATCCACATCTATGAATTGAAAGGGCCGAATGATCAACTCTGCAATCAGTTGTTAGAATCAATAGGTGTTCAAATCGTTCATTTGAATAAATTGAAACCCTTCTTATTGGATAATCGTGATACTTCCCAAAAATCGAAATTCTTGATCAATGGAGGAACAATATCACCGTTTTTATTCAATAAGATACCAAAGTGGATGATTGACTCATTTCATACTAGAAATAATCGCAGGAAAGACTTTGATAACACCGATTCCTATTTCTCAATGATATCCCACGATCGAGACAATTGGCTGAATCCCGTGAAACCATTTCATAGAAGTTCATTGATCTCTTCTTTTTATAAAGCAAATCGACTTCGATTCTTGAATAATCCACATCACTTCTGGTTCGATTGTAACAAAAGATTCCCTTTTTATGTGGAAAAGGCCCGTATCAATAATTATGATCTTACGTATGGACAATTCCTCAATATCTTGTTCATTCGCAACAACATTTTTTCTTTGTGCGTCGGTCCAAAAAAACATGTTTTTTTGGAGAGAGATACTATTTCATCAATCGAGTCACAGGTATCTAACATATTCATACCTAACGATTTTCCACAAAGTGGTGACGAAAGGTATAACTTGTACAAATCTTTCCATTTTCCAATTCGATCCGATCCATTCGTTCGTAGAGCTATTTACTCGATCCCAGACATTTCTGGAACACCTCTAACAGAGGGACAAATAGTCAATTTTGAAAGAACTTATTGTCAACCTCTTTCAGATATGAATCTCTCTGATTCAGAAGGGAAGAACTTGCATCAGTATCTCAATTTCAATTCAAACATGGGTTTGATTCACACTCCATGTTCTGAGAAATATTTACCATCCGAAAAGAGGAAAAAACAGAGTCTTTGTCTAAAGAAATGCGTTGAGAAATGGCAGATGTATAGAACCCTTCAACGAGATAGTGCTTTTTCAAATCTCTCAAAATGGAATCTGTTACAAACATATATGCCATGGTTCCTTACTTCGGCAGGGTGCAAATATCTAAATTTCACCCTTTTAGATACTTTTTCAGACCTATTGCCGATACTAAGTAGCAGTCAAAAATTTGTATCCGTTTTTCATGATATTATGCATGGATCAGATACATCATGGCCAATTCCTCAGAAAAAATTGTGGGCGATTCTTCCACAATGGAATCCGATAAGTGAGATTTCGAGTAAGTGTTTACATAATCTTCTTCTGTCCGAAGAAATGATTCATCGAAATAATGAGTCACCCGTTCCATTGATATGGATACATCTGAGATCACCAAATGCTCGGGAGTTCCTCTATTCAATCCTTTTCCTTCTTCTTGTTGCTGGATATCTCGTTCGTACACATCTTCTCTTTGTTTCCCGGGCCTCTAGTGAGTTACAGACAGAGTTCGAAAAGATCAAATCTTTGATGATTCCATCATACATGATTGAGTTGCGAAAACTTCTGGATAGGTATCCTACATCTGAACTGAACTCTTTCTGGTTAAAGAATCTCTTTCTAGTTGCTCTGGAACAATTAGGAGATTCTCTAGAAGAAATACGGGGTTCTGCTTCTGGTGGCAACATGCTATTGGGTGGTGGTCCCACTTATGGGGTCAAATCAATACGTTCTAAGAAGAAATATTTGAATATCAATCTCATCGATATCATAAGTATCATACCAAATCCCATCAATCGAATCACTTTTTCGAGAAATACGAGATATCTAAGTCGTACAAGTAAAGAGATCTATTCATTGATAAGAAAAAGAAAAAACGTGAACGTTGATTGGATTGATGATAAAATAGAATCCTGGGTCGCGAACAGTGATTCGATTGATGATGAAGAAAGAGAATTCTTGGTTCAGTTCTCCACCTTAACGACAAAAAAAAGGATTGATCAAATTCTATTGAGTCTGACTCATAGTGATCATTTATCAAAGAATGACTCTGGTTATCAAATGGTTGAACAACCGGGATCAATTTACTTACGATACTTAGTTGACATTCATAAAAAAGATCTAATGAATTATGAGTTCAATAGATCCTGTTTAGCAGAAAGACGGATATTCCTTGCTCATTATCAGACAATCACTTATTCACAAACCTCGTGTGGGGCTAATAGTTTTCATTTCCCATCTCATGGAAAACCCTTTTCGCTCCGCTTAGCCCTATCCCCGTCTAGGGGTATTTTAGTGATAGGTTCTATAGGAACTGGACGATCCTATTTGGTCAAATACCTAGCGACAAACTCTTATGTTCCTTTCATTACGGTATTTCCGAACAAGTTCCTGGATGACAAGCCTAAAGGTTATCTTATTGATGATATTGATGGTAGTGACAATATCGAGATTGATGCTAGTGACGATATCGATGATGACCTTGATACAGAGCTGCTAACTATGACGAATGCGCTAACTATGTATATGACGCCGAAAAAAGACCGATTTGATATCACCCTTCAATTCGAATTAGCAAAAGCAATGTCTCCTTGCATAATATGGATTCCAAACATTCATGATCTGTATGTGAATGAGTCGAATTACTTATCCCTCGGTCTATTAGTGAACTATCTCTCCAGGGATTGTGAAAGATGCTC